>PVIU01005935.1:72500-107262 GCA_004026605.1 Ondatra zibethicus
AAACATAAAATCCCTGATTATTTTGTATTCTAATGATGCATCTTAAATGTTTATTATTTCATTGATTCTGTTTGGTTTTTTTATTTGTTGTTATTATTACTTCAGAATCCCAACCTGTTTGGCTATATCAATTATTTTTATCTTGTTGTTTCTTTGATTTCTACTCATTGTAAGCACTGGGTAGCAGCATCCATTCTACCGTTAGCAAATCATGGCCTTGCCTCCCTCCTGTTCCTCTTCTTCCTTCCCCTCCAACATTTTCTTCTTCCCCATCTTCCTCTGTGTTCCTCACTTCGCTTTCCTCATTCACAACAGAGACACGTGGAAGTTGTAAAGTTAGTGACAAATTGCTCGAAGTCCTAACTCAGAAGAGTTGTGCCTCTGGCATTGTATCCTCCCCTCACCAACTCACATGGGCACACGGGCTGTTTATGATCTGTGCTTTTACATGAAGATTAACATGAAGAAAATAAGAAGTGGTGTCCTCACCTGTGGGCCCTTCTGGAACTCTTCAACCCTTCTGGCCTCTGTTGCCCAAGTGACATGACCGACAGTGACCATGCTCTGTGCCGCAGAAAAACTTCTTTAAACTTGACACAGATTTGAATGTTTCCATTAAATTTATTTTTAAATAGATTTCTTTCTTGTCATCTTATTTAATAATAGCTGTAACCAAGTCATATACACAGGGGCAAGGTTATTATTCCTCATACATATATGATCATGCACACACTTGAATACACACATGGAAGCACATGATTTGTTTTTCTCAAGTGTGTTAGAATTTTCCACTATCTGATTTCCTGCTATTGGGCAAAAGTGGAGCATAGATTCAAACCCACTTCTCCTAACTCCCATACTAAGCTGCTGTCCATTATTAGAGCATAACCGGTTCATTTTTCATGAACAGCATCAGTAAAAACATATTCAAGGACATAGTCACAATATGCTCCATTAAACTATGTAGACAATCCTACAAAAGTAAATATTATTTATAATATATTTACTGAATTTACAATGGAAATTTCTTTTGAAATGTAAATATTTTCCCTGGTTTATATTTTGTGAGCAAAAACTAGATTTTCTTTCTCATCTTTTTTTAAGAATAAGGGCAATTCATATTTATACTTTTCTTGATTTCATATGCATTTGATAACAAAAAACAAGTTGCAGAATAACATAATTATAAAAGTATTCCAAAGAAAACCCAAAGCATATTGGTTTTCTCTATGACCTTACCTACAATTCTTAACCTTTGGGTTAGAAGTGCTTCCATCTGCTAAAGATTCTTCGTAATTGGCCCATCTCATTATCGAATTGTTATGCAGGAATTCAATGTTAATATGGAAATAAGAGATCACTATGACCTACAGAAGTGATTGTACCCCAAAGCATGGTAGTAAGACCTGTCATTGTTGGCTAGAGTGATTGCAGCTGCCATCAACCAGGCTGTGTTCACTGATAAATGGCAGCCCTCTCCCCAAAGCTGAGATTTGGCTTCAGAATCTTCTGTTTCCATATAACACCCCAGGGGTCTATTACAAAGCTAGTGGGCTGCATGCTTAGCTCTCAGAGCATGACCTGAAGGGAAGTAACATCCTCAAAGCCTGCCACACATGTGTTTTCTTTGTAGGGCAACTCTGCTGATGACGATTAATTGAGTACTTTAAAAACACTAGTAGAAGGGTCTTTGAATGTTCCCAGTTGAAAAGAATGATAAACCCTCAGTCACAACTGACAGAGGATGAATAGGCCACTCATTACTTGATCATTCCAACATGTTGGCATGCATTGAAATTGTACATATATGTGATTGTGTGCCATTGCCAGGTATGGATTAAAACCTTTTACACATAGAATCTCTACCAAATAAGTTGCTTTAAGTTATTTTCCTTCCTTTCTTTTTTAACTATGTTTATGCTGAGGGTATGGCATGTGACCCTTAGTGTGATGTCTGTGGAAAGCAAAGGAATACAGCCCTGGTGCTGGAGTTAGAGGTGGTTGTGAACCACCTGAGATGGTTACTGGGAACTGAACCCTGGTCCTTTCCAAGAACAGTAGGTGCCCCCTAATGGTTGAGCCATTCTCTCACGCGTCTCAACCAGTATCTTTATAAAACACGATTCACAAACCATCCAGATGTGTGTGAAGCTTGAGTAGCACTCTGTGACATATTTGTTCTCTTTCTAAAGTGCGTCAGTGCAGGGTGGTCTGGAGAGGTGGATGAACTTTTAAAACCACTTGCTGTTCTTGCAGAGGACCTAAGTTTGGTTCCCAGCACCCAAATGGTAGTTGCCAACCATCTGTAACTCCAGGTCTAGGGAATGGCACCCATTCCTGTACTTTGAGAGTACCAGGCACACACGTGATGTACATACATGCATGCAGACAAAACATTCATACACATAAAATAAAAATAAATAAATAATTTTAAAATATGTGCCAGTGGGGGATAAGAGGGACTATTTGCTTTGTTAACAGATGACAATAGATTCCAGGAATCTCATAGCTTCTCTGTTTAAACAATGATAAAAAAGAAAACAAGAGAGTGATGTCCTTCATGTGTCTTTCCTGATACTCTTACTTTGGGCCTCAAGGCTGGTATGGAGGGATGGTACCTGCTCTCTGGGCAGTTTGCACTGCCTCTGTTCTATTCAGAAACACTAACGTTTATAATCACAAACATCTTCAAAACATGGAATTCTGTTACAAGATACAACATGATCTAAACTTAGCTACGAATGGGATTAAAACTTGGGTGTTTCTTCTCAAACTGTCTGCTTGTTTATGTCAAGTGTGGTGTCACCTTCAAAGAGAAAAGTGCTTCTGGTCCAGCACAGCCAGCTCCCATGACATGCCTGCTGCTGCTGGGGTCCTCCAGGCCCTGTTTTGTCTGCCTGGTGTAAACTTTGTGTGCGAAGAAACACAACAGAATGCAAATCTGGTATTTTCCACTAACTTACAAAGTCAAATAAGAACTTTTTCAGATCCGTTTCCTCTTTCAACCCATTTACAAAATTGTAAACAGAAGTATGGACTTATGATATCTTCCTGTAAATTCTGGAAACGTTCTGAATGGGAGAGTGCTTGGAATCCCAATCACTGGGCAGACTTCACTTGGGACAAGGCTCACTGGCTAGGCCACCAGGAAGGAGACAAAATTTAAGTGTAAGTCAGTGAGGTGGCTCCGTGGATAAAGATGCTTGCGTCCAAGCCTGATTACCTCAGTGAGTTAGCCAGACCCCGAGACCCACGTCCCAGAGGGAGAGAATCAAAGCCTGCAAGCTGGACTCTGACTTTGTGCTACGGTGTCACCACCATATGGTATTCCTTGAACTGGAGCAATGATTCCTTGGTTAAGGATCTCCTGGTCCTCCAGGAGGTCTGGGTTTGAGCTGCAGAACCCATGCAATGGCTCACAACTTCTGTAACTCCAGTCCCCAAGGATTCAACAATCCCTTCTCTGTAGGTTCTGGACACATATACAGTTATATACAGTGGAGGCAAAACATGTGAACACATAAAATAAAAATAAAACATTCTTTTAAAAGCATTTTGTCGATAACGGACTCAGTAATATCTCTCCCCATGCCTTGAGAGATCCTTACATAGAATAACACATTCAGGTGATGTTAAAATTCATTCACATATCTTCAGAAACAAATGAACATGGAGGGACAGTCCTTCAAATGGCTGCCTTGCAAGTATTAGGATACCTGGCCAGTAATAGTAATGTCCAAGTCCTTTGTGTCCACCAGTTCTCCCTGCCACAGTGCCAGGGGTTGCATCACAAGCGTGTATCAACTGACCTGGGAAACTCCTTTTTCAGCTTGGTTTGGTTTGGGGAATGAGAACTTTGTAGCCTGTATCTCCGTAGAGACTTACACTTGGGAAGCAAGTTGGTCAGACACCAGCCACCTCACTAACAACCAAGGGAGTGAATGAAGTTAGCTGCTTCGTTTCCAGACGGTGCATCTGGAAAGGGTATAAGAATGGTGGACACAGAGAGAAACCCTCAAAACTCTGGTCCTCTTCTCATTCACAACACTAGGAGGTTTCCAATGAGGTTTTAGGTGTCCAGAGTGGGCACCCCACGCCACTGCTGTTTCCAGGAAACACAGTACACGTGCCATAAGCATCTGTAGTTGATACTAAGCTGCACTGTACCCATTTTGACAAGTGGGAATTTTTAGCATCTCCTTCTGCTGAGATTCCTGGTTGCAGGCCGCTAGTCTGAATTCCTTGAATGACACCTAAGCAGCTAATGAGAGGCAGGAGGACACATCTTTTCCTTTATTGTTTATGTAATGACCAAGGAGGTCATTTACGAGTGTGTTCAAGACAGGGTAAGAAGACTGCAGGAAACTCGTTGTCATATTTTATGGCTCCTGCCTGTATTACTCAAACAGATCCCTGGATGGAAAGTACCATGTGACGTTACGTCGAAGCTCTGTGTAGGGAACTGTATTGTTGAGATCTCAAGTGTGCAGAAACCTTGGCATGTCTAGAAGACACTATCCTGCAGCAGGGGTCCTGGTTCCCTGGTCCTTAGGGATCACACCAATAATGGAGGATCATCCACATGGCTCCCTCTAAATGGAGAACGGTCAATGGCTGTTGAAGGAGGGGAAGTCAGTTTTCCTCAGAGAAGAGCCTTCTGATAGGTTATACAGTTCCAACGAGTCAGCCCCAAACACCAGTGACAGGGAGTTGTTGAGGGGAGAAGGAGGAGTGGAAAGGACACAAACATTGGACTCAAGCACAAAATTCTCAAAAAATATAAAAAATAATTTATTGTGTGAAAATTATGTGATTGCCAGTTTCTAAGGAAATGGGATATAATTAAATATGTCAAAATTCAAATAGATTGAATTTACTTGTTGTTGACCCAAACGTTATTGAAGAATCAGAAATTACTAAGGCATAATGTGCTTCCCATTTAAACTGCTTGTTTGTATCTTACACTTCTCCGTATGAGAAGATGAGAGGTAAGCCAATATTTCCTATAGTTCTGACACCTGATATGCACAGATAATATTCCTCAATTCTAATGGACTTTTACTCTCATCCAGCCCTTAACGATTCCCCTAAGCCAATTAAGAGAAACAAATGTAGAAAAATTTAGTCAACCACAGATTGTAAGCTCATCTACATTAATGACGCTGTTACTTCGCTGGGAATAAAATACTCTATTCTCATGAATATAAAGTGGCAGAAATTGAGTCGCCTAATTAAGATTGACTGAAAATAAACAAAAACTAAACAAATAAGGCGAAATTGGAAAGGTAGGTGATTGCTAATTTGGCTTGTGCTATTTTCTTGATTTAGGGTGAATCGGTTTTGCACATGTAGATGACATTTGCTGGTAAAGTAATTTAATTTCGTCGCTTCATCCAAATCACATTCACCACATATATCTGGAAAGCTAGCAGATCAGAGAAAACATCTCATGGTGCCCCAAAATGTTACCGTTTCTGAGAAAATGCAGGGCAATATCTCCCTAATGACTTGAAATTAAAACCGCTCAGGTAATTATGCCTAATGAATAACTTATCTCTTTATCTTAAGGCATCTTGAGTGAGTCAGAACAGCATACCCCTGCTGAAGAGAGATGTACATCCCTCCATCCACTCAGTCCTCTTTCACCCTCCTCTCAAACAGAAAGCTTCCTAATTGAGAGGATAAAGATCTAAACCCTAGAGTTACAACACAGAGGTCCTGTCTGGCAGATCATCTAGGAGCCAGGTCTGTGTCTGTGAGATCACTTCCCCTGATAGGACTCTTAGACACGCCTCTTCACCTGCTAGCCCACGCAGTCTGGGCTTTTCCACATGGAGCGGGAATCCTCTGACTCTCATGTCCCTGAGTGCTTGCTTTCTGCTGATGGTCCCACTTCTTTCATTGCTGTTTTAAAACACGAGGACTCACCAAACACCAGATACACACTTTCGGTAAGAAACCCAACAGAAAGAAAATCGACAAGAGACACAAAGCCAACTCTGGTCTGCTGGATTCCCACTGGGTAAAATCTCATTAAGGTTCTGGTGGATTTCTTCAAGTTTGACATTGACCTTTGCCCATGTTGCAAGCTCTTGCTGATGCCTCTGGCCTTTTCAAATGCAAGCACTGTGCTTTTCCCACCAAAAAAAAAAAAAAAAAAAAAAAAAAGAGGCGTTCTGGAGGGACCTTAACTGTCTCTTTCCAAAACTGTGAGCCCCAGATGTTCTTGTGGGCCATGCTGTTCTCTGAAGTCAAACTTAGGCTGGTGCTTTCACAGAGCTGAGTGATGGCCAGCATCCAGCTCAACTCATGTGGCGAGGTCCACTGCTTTGTGATTTATAAAATGTCCCCAGTAAAAGTAAAGTCAAATAAAATAATCTGTTCCTTATTTACCCTACCCAGTGGAAAAGAAACACCATAACTCATTTCCAAGAATGCTTAATTTTATGTGTGTGCTCATAATTACTTAAACACTTGCTCGCATTTTCCCAGCAGCCCTCTTTCCTTCAGAAAAGCCACCACACCATTCCCCCTTTCTCACTGTCACAACAAAACACAAACGACAGTTTCTGCTATTAGTTGCCTGAAGGGCATTTAATTATGTGGCATGTAAGGAACATTTGAAAACTGAGTTTTTTTTTCTCGATACTTTCCAAGAAAATACAAAAGTGGATCATGTCTAAATTAATATTGGAAATTCAGATTTTGGAAAATGAAAGGGGAAACTCATGTTTGCCTTTCTCCCAATTTTCACATATAAATAACTGTGTATGATTTTTAAAAAAAAAAAAGAGAGTTACATATCAGTTCAGAGACTATCAGTATTTTCACATCATCAGGAGATATTAACTGCCCTTGGGCCTCCAAATGCTATGCCAGCACCCAACAATGACAGATTAATTTGGGTCAAGGCAGAGGCAGTAAAGTAGACTCTTTGTACCTACATTGGCCTTCTCTGTCAATAGCCCAGTTTCTTTGTGTGGGAGAATGCTCAGCCACTGAACTTGAGTGTGAACTTGACTGTCAAGCTAATATAAACCAGAATTTTAGACACCTTCAAAAGATGATAATGTTAGCCACAGGCCCTACTGCAGCCTCCACTAAACAATCCAGCATCAGTTCTTAACATAGAATGATAAACAAGGATTAATCCCTTTCTTCAGTGTTATTTTGTTTTATAGGAAAGTAAAATACCCTACGTTTGGGGGGGACATGTGAAGCAATTCAGGAACAGGAAAACAAAACCAGGTGCTGATACTTGAGCTGCTGAGACATCCACAGCTGATAAGGTTCCTTGTAGCTTAACAAACGTTTGAAGCAGTGGTTTCCAAGTGATTTGCTATCACAGGGACATTTGCCATTGTTGAGACACATTTTGCTGTTGATGCTGTTGTCACAATTCGCAGCTGCTACTATGGAGACCAGGAATAACTCTAGACATCATATAAGAGTCACTTAAGCCCCTGAAACAAAGACCAGTCCGGCCTCAAATCATGCCACCAACAAGCCTTGGGCTTGGAGGACAAATGAACAGCAGTGCCAAAGATTGGTTTTATCTGCGCGGTAAAAGTCGGAACTTTGCCAACTATCCTTCCCCCAAATGAATCCATCATCACATTTGACAAAAGCAGAGGGTATGCCATGAACCTCATGTCTGTCAGAACAGGGACAGGTGAGGGAGACGTGGCGGAGCTTCATTTGAACTGCCCAGCCCAGAAACAAAGAAGTCCAATCACTTAGAACAGTGTGGGTAAACCTAGAGATCCCATGTCAAGGGTCTCTAAGAAGGATAACACAAAACCTCAATCATCATGGAATTTAAAAAACAAGAAAGAACTCACAGAAATGAGGAGTAGATGGGGATTGCTAGATGCCAACATGGGTGGAAACAGTTGGGGAAACATTTGTCAAAAGAAACACAGTCATTTTCAAGAGACCCATTCAACATCATGATGGCTACAGTCAATAACAACATACGGTTTTCTTTTCTCTTTTGTGCTATTTATTAAAGGTTTTTAAAAATATTTTTAGTGAGTATACAAAATAATGGTTGCATTTTCATACGGTGTGTCATTATACCTTCTCTTACTATAAGGCAATCCACTTTTCCTATATTATAATTTTGCTCTTCATTAAAGTTAACTAATATTCTATTCAATATATTCAAAATATATATTACATTTTCTTATTGTAATAGGCCTCTTGTTCGTCCCGGCTGCCCAAAACCAAAATAATCACACAGAAACTGTATTAATTAAATCACTGCTTGCCCGTTAGCTCTAGTTTCTTATTGGCTAACTCTTACATATTCATTTAACCCATCTCCATTAATCTGTGTATTGCCATGAGGCTATGGCTTACTGTGTAAAGTTCTGTCCAGTTCTAACGGGGCTACATGGCTTCTCTCTGACTATGCCTTCTTTTTTACAGCATTCAGTTTAGTTTTCTCTGCCTGTCTAAGTTCTGCCCTATCAACAGGCCAAGGTAGTTTCTTTATTCACCAATGGTATTCACAGCATACAGAGTGGAATCCCACATCATTTTCTTTATAGTGTATTGTTAAAAATTACTAAGACAGTAGATTTTAGACATTTTTACCACAAAAAAAATAAATAGGTGTGGTACCATGTATTCATATTAATGAGCTTCTTTTAACCTCTTCATAGTGGATTCGTATTTTAAAATATTATTTTATATAATAATTGTATGACATTTTAACTTGATCGATTTAAAAATAGCTTAAAGAAAAAGAAGTGGTGGGGAAATTTGAAAAATGTGTGGAATATGAAAAGAATCTGTCAAGGGGAATGATTCTGAGCAACATAATAATTAATGACGTTTGGAAAAGAATGTCATTATAAAATCAATAATTCACCTACAGAAAGATAAACCAAAAATGTAACTGAAAGACAAGTTTATGGCATCAAATGAGATTAACACCAAAGTCAGAATTGTGATATTCATGAAGAAGAGGTTGAGTGTCTGTTGTGAACTTGTAAGGTCATTGTCAAAGTGCTCAAGTAGAAGCTTACGCCATTGAAGGTCCCATCCCTGCGAAGTCTAATTGAATATGCACAGAGAGCACTCGATTGCATCTCCTGATGAGTCCGGTTCTGAGTTTTATCTGCTGAATTAGGTTTAGTCTTAAAGAGCTCATGCACTCACCATGCGCTACATAGCCAACAGGTCCACAACTCTCTGCAGCCTCCTTGGAGTTGGAAAAGAGAAGCCTGTGGTTGCTGAATTCACCAACAACTAACATATAGGAAGGCTGAAACACTGTTAGCATCTGACACTTCTACAGCACTGAGAGAGCAATCATCTCTACCTGTTAGTGTTCCCTCAATTCCTCCCATCCACAGGTTACTAGTATGCTGCTCACCTTCATAAGGGGACGTGGTGTAACATCATGGTTCATCAGATAGGACATTCCTTTTGTACCACAACGACTTTTCTCCTTCCACATAATTTGTCATTGGCACCTTAGGCACAGTCAATGAGCATCAAAGCAATTGCTGGTGTCCTAAATTAGAGAGAATTGTTCTCTAGTTTTGTCAATGTTGAGAACACCTGTAAAGTCAACGGCAATTCAGACAGTACAATTGACCACAAAAAAACCTGCTTCATGGAAGTCTGTACTCCATTCACTGTCGAGAAAGTTGTCTGTTCTTATGAAACTGTTGGCGAGAGAATCTCTCACTTTGGGGGAACTACAACATGGACCAAAGAGCAAACTGCCTGGCCAGTCGTGCAATAATATCTAATGTTATGGAATGTTGCTTCATGAAGCTTCAAGCCATCTCTAGGCCAGCTGTAGAAGGAACTTGGGAAGTTTCATGAAGTCCCAGTGGAAATCATTGAAGAAGAAGTAACCTGCCTGGATGGTGCCCAAAGTAAACCAAAGTCCTATGAGAAAGAGTTGCCTGGTAGATGATATGCTGGTCAGGATGAAAGAAGAGCATCAGGTAAGACCTGGAGATGAGCTCAGTCCCTTCTCACCTGACGACAAGAGGAGGCCCTATCTTCGCCAGAAAGATTTATTTGGTCCTGTGTGGTGAGCATTGAGCATTTGTCAAGCAGTAAAGTGTACTCAAGAGTTTCCATGAGACTCGAGTCAGGAGGAAACTTCTTTTAACCAAAACCGGTATTGTGACATCTCTATGTGGTGGTTAATATGGATGGAATAGTCACTAATTGTCTATCATGCTGTCTTGACTTTACTTTGAAAGGTTCTCTTCATAATTCTCACATTTTATGTTCTTCTTTAAAAAGAAAATTAAACTCCTTTTTTCTTATAGGAAGTATCCAACTTTTGTCAATAAGAAAGGAAATTCTCATTATAATTTTATTAATAACACAATAGAGAACATTAGCTAACATCTATTCTTTAATCTTCAAAGACCACATTTCTAATTAAAATCGCCTAAAAATACAGACTTTAAATATGAGGACTATTCATTAGCTAATAGAATGAGACTTCTTAAAGCTGTCTGACTGCACATTTATTACTTCCTGCACAAAGGCCAAATATAGCATTTCCTTACTGCCATAGGAAAAAGTAAGGGATATTTCAGACCGCACAGGAAGAATAATTCTTGCTGTGGTTTTTCAGGTATATTCCCATATTTAATGATAAAAACAGAAATCGGTTTTAAGAAAGCTTCCATATGTGTCCAAAACGGAAGGGACAATGTCCATGTTAGAGAAGATCTGGTAGCTGCTGGTGTGTGAAGTCTCCTGTTGATCTGGCCTCATGTGTATATGCTTTCACACACATGCATTCACACAAATTCACATTCAGTGGGCACACCGGGCATTCAACAGCGGTTTTCACATGGGCGGTTTCCTAAAAATCAATGCATTCCAGTGTTTAAGAACTGTTGTCTTCATGGCTTCAGCAGACAGACCCACTCGATTCCTCCCCAAGGATGGAAAAGAAAATGATCAAAAGTACAAGGGCATAGTCTCACATGTGCTCTCCAGTAGTGTGAGCATTACAGGGGGACACTCCAAAGCCATCACGACCTGAGCATCTCTTTGAACACCATGGATGGCATTCAGGAAGGGGAAAGTATCAAGAGGACACAGGGTGTCGTGTGCGTGGCTGCTGCTTCTACTTGGCGAAACTCAGTTATCTCTCCACTATAGATCTAGGATTATTTTTATTCCTCACCAAGTCTATGCAGTTCAACTGTGGATCTAGTTACCACTCTCAAGACAATCCGTATTTACCACTTTTTCTCCCTCCTCTCCACTGTCACTATTTAAAAAAAAAAATGGGGCTACCAAGCAGAGGCTTGGGGAAGAGTTCTGTTTTAAAAGCAACATATTGTATGGTTGTTTCTCATAAGTGAGGCTTTTTTGTGGACATACAACTCAGACATTAAATGATTTGTCTGATTTTTGTCCAGGTCTCTTATTTGTATTGACCCTTAAGGTCTAACAGAAGGAATGCAAAAACCAATCCCTTCCAAAATAATTTTTTAAAAAAATTTTTCGCCAAAGTCAAAAGTGTAAAAGTGAAGTTAGATGACACCAAACAAAGGAAAGATGAAATGGTGTTGAGAAAAGGCGACTGAGGGCTGCGGTCATCTAGAAGCTGCTCCAGACAGTGGGTATGAAGCCACGAAGAAGCTCACAGCAAGCGAAGGAGCAAAGAAACGCTTTGCAAACAGGTGCCATTGGTTGGCGGTTTTGATTGGAGATGGTGCTGGCATTTGTCCACTCTCCCATGAAATGATTCTAGCAGCTCTCAAGATGTGAGAGATGATATGTTATTTTTATGTTGAAGCAACTTCTGATTTATTAGAGAGAATAGGTTGGGGAAATGACCACCCATGTTTTCTTTCTCATCTTCTTTTCCAGATGTACTTTGTGTTTGTATTCTGGTGCTCCCGTGAAGGAGACACTTCTGTGATTGCCCCCACAACTCTATACAGTGTTTATACAAAATTTTTCCTTTCAGCTTCTTAGAATATCTTACAGATATTTGTATCAAATTTATTTAGGAAGATTTGGCTTCTTGTCATTAAATAAAAACAGAATTCATTGTAGGCAAGTATTAATGATGTCTTATTGCTGGTTAGTGTAGAGCACTTTAATTTTTTTCTATGACAGGTAATTAAAAACTCATAGCTGCTATTAGCTAAGTTCAAATAAGGCCAAGATTTATCTGACGTTTAGCCAGTTTGATTTTTGGTGACTAACCAACTTAGATTAAACTGGAGTTATCACTGAAATGCTCAGTTGTGTAACCCATCCTACTGAAAAATGCTGGTCTCTCCCGTGCCACACAAGTAGAGCTGGCTGGACTCTCCAAGAAGTGGGTTTGCTGTGGAGGTAACATGAGCAGGGTCGAGTGGGAGGATAACAGCTCTACCAAGGAATGTGCCACGAGAACAAAGGTGTGATGCCTTGGAAGACTTTCTTTAAACATGTGATCGGGTACTGAGTTACTGAACATGTGTGATATGGTGAGTTTCAGATCATCTTAGACTTCATTTGTGGGTGCATTCTAAATATTATTTTACCCATTAAATATGCCATTATCATATTAAACATACTCTAAAGAATCTGACTCATTCTGAGAGATAAGCCTTATCTGTAGAGTGGGAGCAAAATTAAATTTTTCTACACTTAAAGGTAATCTAAAACTAGGGTTGGGTATTCAAACATGGGGACACTTTCGAGAATTAGAGACAGATTAAAATCTCCACTTTCCTTTCCAGATGCTCCTTTAAACTATAAAATGTGTGTATGACTGTGAGAGTTATCCTTATTATTATGTGGAATAATATGCCATGCTCATTGCTCTGTGCATATACCATAGTTTATTGGTCAGTTTTACAATGGTCTGCATTTTAATGTTTCTGGTTTAGGGCTGTGACAGAGTATATGGTTATCAACAGTCTTAATTTGCCTTTAGGAGACATTCATGCACACTTAGATTTAGGATGTACCTTACGGGAAACACAAGGAAAGTTTTTGTTTGTCTTTGATGAATAACAACAGTTTCCTAAGATGCCTGCATCAGTACGCAAGGTGTAAAAGAATAAAAGTCTCAAGCACAAGGGAGTCCACACGGCGTGATTCCATTTTATCGCATGCTCAAAGCCACACAAAACTAACCAATGTGGCAAAAGTCAGCAAAGCAGTGACTCTAGCTACTTGTCATGAGGGGGCTAAGGGGCTCTTCTGGATGAGTCTGTAGTTTGTGTGTTCATCGGTATGTGTATTTCTAGAACATTCTCTATGGATGTTTTACTTCAGTCATATTCTATTTAAAATGTTTTTGTGTTGTGAGCTACTTTACTAGGGAAGTCTCACTCTGGGTTATTTTAAATGTCAGAAGGACAGCTGGTTGAGGCACATTTTAAAGACTAGATTTTTGAGTCCTCCTTGTTCTTACACTACCCCTGTGCATCTCCTTATGGCATGCACATGTATATGGCACAATGTATGTGTATCCATGTTCCCATGCATGTATACATGAACATATGTGGGGAGGTGGTGAATGCATAGCTCCACTTTGCATGTTTTCTGATGCTAGGCTAGCATGTCTAGTTATCCTCAGGCCTTCCTCATGTCTAACCATCATTTTGTCTCAAGTCTTCTGGATACAGACATGGCCCCGAGAGTGACCTTCATGCATTTGTGTTCTAATTGCTACAGGCTGCTACAACATTTGATGGGATGTTAAGAGTTCTTGGCCCATCTGCTCCCATTCTTTCGTCAGACAGTTCCTAGTAGCAAAGAGACGGCTCTGTTCGCACTTGGCGTTGCCTGCTTCTTCCCTTCATTGTCCTGTTGTCCCAACCGTTCAGTGTGTTGGTCTGCTGTTGACATGCTTGCTGTTTCAGTCCTGCTGGGCTTCCGTGAAAGAATTAGTAATTGAAATGAGAAACAAATGGAAAACAAAAAGTAAAGAAGATGGAGTACAAATGTAGGCAAGAAATAAATGAGTTCTCTGTCTTTGGAAGTGAAGTTAGAAGCAATTTAATGAGAGAGGCCACAGTTAAACGGGGTTTGCCACGGAGGGAGAGTCCGGGGAGGGCATGTCAATGGAGCATAATCAATTCTCTTCACAAGCTCAGGCTTAGAGCAACACTACATTTTAATGACTTGCTTGGAAGAGGCAAAGGAAAAGCAAACTATAAACAGTCCATATAGCAAAGGCAATAAGTAAGAATCTAGGAATCTTGCTGAAGATTTAACTAGAGACAAAAAGAAAAGCTACACCTTTGCGGCTGAATTTAGAAGATGGCACACCTCTCACCTCCTTGAATTGAGTAGTGAGAATGCATCCCTTGCTCTGGGATCTGACACTGTTGACTTCTGTGTGCACACACCACCTGTCCATCACCTGTGTCATCCAAGTGGTTTTCTTGAATAGATTTCTTGCTTTGACTGTCACAATCAAAAGAAGGCTAGCACTCATCCTGACAAATGCTGGAAAGACAGAAACAAACAGCAAATGGTTTGGGAAAAAGATGTGCTCATTATGGCTGGAGGCTCATTTTCCAGCTCTGGCATAACAGAAACTTGTAATAATTCTTCAATTCCTCTCTACAAATCAGATGCTATGCTCTTTAGGGGTAGGAGACTGAGAATTTGACAGGAAACAATGAGTGTCACCAATTGCTGAATATTCTTGTGGCCACCTTAAGCTACTTGAAAGAACAGTAAGTTCCTATTCAAGGTGACTTCACCTTGAAACAGACTCAGAAGTAGCTAAGAAGTTTGCGGAAGGAAAAGCTGAAACTATCTGCAATCAGAATATCATCAATTCATCCTGGGCTCCAAAACTCACCAAGTGTTTGCCAATAGCCCTTGATTCTTATGGTGAAGATAGCAAATTGTGGTTTGAAACGGGAATGGAGACACGCATAGAGGTCAACCAGAGACCTCTGGTTTCAAGTCCTCTTGTCTTGCCCCAGAGAGCACGTCCTGCTAAGTGCTACAGTGTACAGCCATGGTTAGAAGTTAGCCTTGGCTTAGATTCACTAGATCTGTGCCGTCCAATATGGTAGTCATTAGCCACATGTGACTTTGTAAATTTAAATTAAATTAAACTAAAACCCAGTTCCTCATTGGCACTAGCCGTGTTTCATGCTCAGTAGCCAGGTGTGCCTAGTGCCAACCATATTGAATAGCACAAAAAAAAGAATATATTTCTTTTTACCATTACAGGAAGTTTTATTGGACAGCTCTCATCCAGAACAAATTAATTTATGAGGAAAACTAGCTGCCCCAGTCCAGCCTATTGTGTTTCATTCATGCTCCAGGACTGACGACTGAAACACAAATTAGGAGTCTGTGGCACTGTTTGAGTTTGTAGTTCAGTCCTGATTAGACTATAAAATGGCCGCTGTTGCTAATTTGCACAGTACGTCTTCAGCAGGGGCACTGGGAGGCAGCGCCATAAGCGCAATGTGTGGGGAGTCATGAGAAAAACATTTTCAGGACTGAAACATAGAAGTTGACTGTGTTTCTCAGCCCCTCATGTTACTCAGCCACAGAAAGAGACACCCGGAGAACAGAAGAAATGCACTAGTGTACCCTAAGAGGAGACTATAGTGCCTCATTTATGTTTGGTCCTGAGAGACCCAGGGACTCAGAGGAGTGCTTCCTGGAAGGTGGTCATGGCAGTAATACCAACCAACCAAAGCATTGGTAAATTGTCAAGAGGTTAGTCACCCACTGAAGAAGCATCTTCCTCTCTCCATGTAGAAATGCCCCTGATCTGGTCTATCTATTTTCTAATGCTTTAATAGATGCTTTCCCTACTTCTCTAATTCTTCCTCTTCACTGCTGTCCGTTGGACTGCATTAGAAACGGAAGTGGTATGAAGTCCAACTAGCATGAGGTCCAAGAAGCATGAGGGCCATGCTTCTAAAGTCTGTGCCAGGTGGAGGTATAACCAAGCCATCTGGAGAAGAAATCTTGAGTTGCCGACTGGAGGGCAGTCAGTCCATTTCTGGAAGATTGACAAGACGCTGCCTTGGCTTGCTTACGTCTCTAATGGGAGTGAGTAGACTCGAGTGTTGCCTGGGATAGATGGATCGCATTGACCTAGGTTCCTCAGGCGTTGTGTAAGAAAAAGAGCAAGTGTGTGCATTAGGAATCAGTCATGAAACATGTATGGAGGATAACTTTCTGGTTGGGCTCTCCCCAGATTTGTGGAAACATCTTTTCTCCATGTGGTACATTTTTGGTTTTATACAACCTAACCTCAAACTTCTGGCCTGTGGACTTATAGCAGAGGCAAGCACTTATTCCAAGGCATCTGCCAGCCTCTGTCCTGTGACCAGAGCTGATCAATCTAAAGATGAACAACCTGACCTTGGGGTGATAAAGTGATATTAAAAAGCCAGCATATAGTCCTGACAATCCTTCAAATCAAACAACAAAACATCAGGTTAGAAAGCAAGAAACACAAGCTCCACTCCTAATTATCCAGCATGCTCAGCCTGGGACAATGTTACTTTATCTCTTTGAACCTAAATTTCTTCCCATATGAAAACGAGGGGCTGCTACTAAAATAGCATTATTTTCCAGTGTGTAAAATGCATGTCAATGAGCTCCCTGTGAGGGGAAGGAAAACTTTATAGTTCCAAGCTGAGTTACCAAAATTTCTATAATATAAAACTTGTGAGAACACTAACCCAATCATGTGCCTTGTGAACCTTCTAGAAAGGCAGAAGTATGCAGTATTTCTTTCATTTCTTTGATCTCAGACCGTTGCTCTCATTAGGACGTTCACAGTGTTTCCATAGCACACATTCTGAGAAACTGTGTGGGAGAACTCTGTGAGCCTCACTTAGAGAGAACATAGAAACATAGACTCCATGAATACAGTAACTACTGGACTCTTGCATGGCTCAGAGAAGAGGGGGGTCACTTCCATGTGGTGCCCACACAGTTTGAAAAGAGCCCCTTTTCTCCCTTGGAAATCTGGTGAGGCCCCCTGATGCAGGGCTCTCACGGGGCCACGTGGGCAGCTTGACTGGATTTTTGTTTAGGGCAGGCAAGTGTGCTGGCGCTGAGCAGAGCCAGAGAGAACGTGCATTCCCGAGCTCCTCTGCCATTAGCCACGCAGCAGCTGCAGCCCATGGCTAAACTATTCTTCAGCTTTCCCCAGGCAGAAGGCCAGCAGCAGTATAGAGTGAAATCCAGGGGGTAAGAGACTCCCTTCAATGATCTGAAGACCAGTAATCTACCACCTTTTCCTTATCCAGAAGAGTCCTACATTGTGTCCTCAGGGTTCCAGAATTTGGGACATTTCTGTGGCCATCTCATCTAGCTCTACACTGACTGCTAAACATATCTTCAGGGCTGTGTTAATGTTTTCATCTGTGTGAAACACTGTATCAACGCTCACCGAGAAGAAATGGGTAGGAGAGTCTCCTCCATTTTTGGTTTAAATGTAATTATCAGGCCAGGCAAGATGGCTCTGTTGGTATAGGCACTTGCTGCCAAACCTGGTGACTTGTGTTTGATTCCTGAGACCCAACAATGTAAAAAGAGAACCAAGTCCCACCTTGTTGTGCTCTGACCTTCACATCCACAAAAAAACAATATTTTTTTTAAAAAAATCTATAGAACTAAAGCATGCCATTTGTGTAACATAATGTTTCTGTTAGTACCCGAGTAAATATTCACCTAAATAAATAAATATAATAAAAAGATTTTTTTAAAGTCACTCTCTAAGGATTGCATCAGCTGGCTTAGCTCTGCCTTCTGCCTTCTGCTTAGTTCTAGGGTCATTCAGAATGAGTTTGACCTTTGTTACAGGACAGCCCTAGAAACCAGAGGCATCTCCCTGCAAGGCTGAAGATCTAATAAGAGAATACCAGTCAGCCTGCTTTGAATATGCTCCTGCCATAATAGACACTCAAAAGAACTTGATATCCAGCATGTGGTAACCCTTGTGTGCTATCCCCCTCCATCAAAGTCAGCGTCTACAGCTCTCCTCGAGGCTACTGGAAAACAATATTTTTTTTAAAAAAAAAATCTATAGAACTAAAGCATGCCATTTGTGTAACATAATGTTTCTGTTAGTACCCGAGTAAATATTCAAGCTGACATTGAGCCGTCAGGCTGAAATCCCCAAATGTACAGGCAGCAGCTGCAGTCAGAGCATCTACTAGTGGTATGTGACAGAGGACAAATTATGAGCTCTGCCATGGTTGTGGGCAAGGGACCAAAGGGATTGATGTCGGGGCACTGTTTGATCTGGGGCCGTTGTGGACACAGATATTGGTTACAGTGAATTCTTAGATAGGCATGTCATTAGCTAAGAACATGATATTTAGGTCTCGGTGGTATTTCTCTTAAGTGTATAATGTAGCTGACATGAGTTCCTGCCAGCAAGAGACTTTGTTAGGTGGATCACCATAAAGCTGGGGGCGGGTGGGAGTAAATCGCTTTTCGATGTCTTAACTGCAGAAACCAGATCTGCACTCATCAATGCTTTGGGAATTTCCCATGATCACTTCCTGCCCCTACTGACTAGACCGTGTCTCAGTTTAAATGGTCATACTTACTTTGAAAAGCTGATTATTTGATCAACGTAATCTTGAAGGCCCCAAATACTATTGAAGTGGCAAATTTGATACATCTAGAATCCTGAGATTAATACTTGGTGACTTCTGTCACTGAAATGAAAATTGGGTATAATTTGAACTGGTCCGGAGGAAATCTTAGGCCAAATGATCATTTTCCTGTGACAAATAGCTTAAGAGATTTTCTTCATGGAATAATTTTATCTCAGAGAGGAAACCTTTTGTTTTTTTTGTGTTAAATAATGTACCTGAGAGTATGCCTCATCTGGAATAATTTTTTTCACTTTTATTAGAGGTAAGTGGTAGGTTCTTATGATAAATAAGTCAATATGCTCTAAAAGATGCTTTAAAAATCTTCTACCATTAGATTTTGAATTTTTCCTCTCATAGACTGGGTTTTGTTTGGCTTATCTGTTGGCTTTGTACTGGAAACATTACCTAAAATTATGGAGATTGCTCTGGAAATGCATTAATATATGTGCACATGTAGAGTGATGTGCATTTAAAGGAAAGGTGCTTTCCTGACCTCCTGGTGAAATGGAGGAACAAAAGAATTCCTAATACACTCATTTCCAACTTTCTTTCCCTCCCTTCCTCCCTTGGAGAAATTCTGATGGATACCAAGTGCCTGCCTCAGGGAAAACTATTTGTTCATGGATTACCCTAGCGTTGATTTCCTGCCTCCACAGAAAACAGTTCCTAACTAGGAGAGAGGATCCCTACGTGCTATCTCTAACTTTATTGAATCATCCTTCAATTCAGTTGGCCAATGTTTGCTCACAGAGCCTGGGTCCCGTAGAGACATTCAGGGATTTCTGTACTCCCAGCCAGAGTCTCTTGAGCCCTTTGCTGGTGTACGTCTTCTACAAGCAAATACCTTCACATGTTAGCAGCACAGAGAGGAAGCGAACCGGATCATTTTCTGCTGGACCATCGCAGTTGGGAGTTTCTAGTCTGCCTCGGATAGGAGGTTTGCTCTTCCGCGGAATGGCTCCGCAGTTGCGAAATGCTCACAGTGTTAACTGCGTGTTCCTCAGAAGATACGTGAGCCAAATTTAGTCAATTTCAATCTACTTGTTGGTCTTTAAACTCTCTAGAGTAACCCAATATTATTAGATTCTATTTCTAGGGTTTGTTTTTAGCTAATAAACACCATCAAATGGTTTCATTACAGCCTAATTCCTAAGTAGAGCACTACTCAATATATGATCTAGCTTATCAACCAATTACCTAAAATGCTTCTTAAGAAAAAATTCCAGATTTATCTTTTACTCTGTGACATAGCTGATTGGACAGTGTATCACACTCAAACTGGCTTTTTAAAGCTATCATTTATCTATATGTAGATACATAATAAGTTACTTATAATGAATACTGCTTTTGCAAATGAGAAAAATATTATTCAGAATTTTTATATTGTAAAGCTACTCTTGAAGTTAAACAGATAACTGAAAGAATGCCTTCCATTGTCTCACCAGTCTGTCGCTGACTAAGTCATGGGTGAGGGTTGAATTTCTAGCCTAATTTTACTACTAAAAGAAATGAACAAACCTACTATTTAAGGGAAGAAAGCTGTCTTAGATTTACTCAAGGCTAACAAATGCATACACGTTTAAGCACTTGAATGTATCTTCCCTATACTTCATCTTGGTTTACTGATAGACACTGTTATAATTTAAATCTGAATCTAATTTTCTACTCACAGTGGAAATATAAGATATATTAAGATAAACTGAATAGGGAAAATGACTGGTGCTATAGTTCTGTAGAAACACTTTATATGTAAATTATTTCTCATTATCATAGAGGTTTTTTTTTTCAGTACTGGAGGTAGAGCCTGGCCTCACACATGGAATGCAAGTACTCTACCACGAGCTACATCCCCAGCCCTTAGCATATATATGGCCTTAGAATTCAAATTCAATAACAAATATTGTTAAGGAACTTCTATATTTAACACACTTTGTAAAAGTATTTTTGAGATTCTTATTACATTCTTCTCCCCCACTTTCCTCCAGCCAAACCCTCACATATATCTCTCCCTATTATTTTTTTTAATTAGCGGTCTTTTTTCTTTAACTATTATGTGTGTATATGTGTGTGTCCCTAAATATATAAATATAGCCTATATATTGTTACCTATATGTATGTGACCATTTGGTATTGGATAACCAATGGATGTGATCTTCCTTTGGGAAGACTATTTCTTTTGCGCTCAGCATTCCTTAGTTGCCTGCAGTTCTTTGTCTAAGGTTGAGACCTGGGCTATCCTCCCTCCCTCTCCATCCATATTAGCATCTCCGGTGTTGCTGTTTGTCGGCTCATGTTTAGGTAGCCATGTTGTTGGGACTTCAAGGGAATAGCTTCTGACAGTTCTGTGAGTAGGAGACAGTCTCACAGCAAACTCCCAGATTCTCTGGCTTTTACAGTCCTTCCTGGTCCTCTTCCAGAGTGATCCCTGAGCCTTGGGTGCAGGAGTTGGAACACACTCATTTGAATCATATTATACGCAACATTTTTGAATTTGTGAACAAAATTTTATAGAGCTTACCACCTATCACAGGTGGAAAATAAGCAGGATAAAATAAGCAAGGTATATGGTATATAAAAAAAATGGCAAGGGCTCAGGAGAAAAACCAAACCACAGAAGAGAGAAAGAAATAAAGTGTAGAGCTAGCAGAACTTTCAGATCCATTTAGAGGTGTCCAGTAAGTGGTCATCCAAAGGTTGGTCAGCAGCTCTAATGATGTGTCGGCTTCAAATTAACAGAGAGCTTTGAGGGAGCTTTTGTGCAACTTAGGTTGATGTCGCTGTCACTTTTGGAGCCACATATTCCTTTATTTTTCTCTAATCTTCACTTTTCTCTCCCTTCTCAGCAAATTTCCCATTCAGAGATGCAAAGTGCATGGGAAAATCTAAGGATGCCACTTGATGGGAACTTGTAACAATTTTTAAGTGGCCACAAATCACATTAGAAAAAGAAAATCTCAGCCCAACTACCCAGCCCCAAGAATGTGTGAAAATATGACAGCTTGGAATGAAAGTGAAAAAAACCCAGATGGCAGGCTGTTTGTGTTTAGCCACGACAACATGAAATTGACTCAGGAATACTTTTCTCTTTTCATCCTGCCTGACTCCCCTCACACACACACACACACACACACACACACACACACACACACACACACCAGCAACACAAAACCCATGTGCAGTCTGATGTGCTCAGAGAATGCAAGCTTGTTTGAACATTCTCCTGAAGAAACCAAAGAAGACAAACATATCTTGAAGGAGTATTATCATTGCATTCTGATTTCAGAGAAAAGCATTTGTAGTTATCTCTTTCTTTGGCATAGACATTATAAGCGAGTGGCAAAGTCTACATGTGACATTCTCGGGGGAAAAATGACTCCAGATATGTCTGCATATTTGCCTACGGTGGTTCTCCCTGAAGATTGTCTCTTAGGTTCATCACTGCTCTTTCAGATAGGCTTTATCGACTGTGCCTCTCTACCTTAGAAGCTCTAGTCTACAACATTTCATACATGCCTGAATGTGTTCAGTATTCATAGATCTCTTCATGACTTCAACACATGGGTCCCTGTGACAGCTGGAATAAACAGGACCCCTCATAGATTCAGAAGGAGTGGCACTGCTAGGAGTATGGCTTCGTTGGAGGATGTGTGACCTCAGAGGAAATTTGTCATGGGTGGGGGGTGGACTTTGAGGTCTCAGAAGCTCAAACTGGGCCTCGTGGCTTCACTGCCTCTTTGTGATGCCTGAGGATCCAGATACAGAACTCTCAGATGCCTGTCCAGCACCATGTCTACCTGCCTGCCACTGTGCTGTCTTCCATGACCATAATGGACTAAAACTCTGAACTGTAAGTCAGCTCCAGTTACAACGTTTTCCTTTGAAAGAGTTGCTGAGGTTGGGGTATCTCTTCACAACAATAGAAACCCAAACTAAGAGAGTTCCTTAAACAAGAACCTCTTCTAACCAAATTCTGCTGCGTTTTATCTGGAGACTCTCCACCCTGAATCAATGTACCCACCCTCTACTTCTTTCCCTGCCCCTAGATTCCTAATCAAAATTGCTTAACTCAGAAGAGCCTTGACGTGTTCAGATTCCCAAGGGGCTCTGTCCACGCCACTCAGCCATTCTCTTAGCCCAATTTCCTCATTGTTATATTTGTAGCTTATGCAGTTCTTTCCATCCTCATGCCATTTCTTCAATTACGTGATAGTTTTCCTATTGAAAAACCAAGGGCTATCTCTTAAAATCTATTGTCTCTATGCCTCTCGAGTCGTTTCTCTCCTCTTCCTGTTGAAGTCCATCTCTGTGATTTCTTCTCAGGGGTCAGTCTCATCCTTCTTTCTTCTGTCCCATTTCTTTCAGAGAGAACTTCTGTCATTGGTGCTCTCTATTATCTTCCCTCCGCCAACTCTTTCCCCACCACTTACAAAGGCTCAAATGTCATCTATAAAATATAAACTCCTAAACTTTATGTCACCTGCTTGCCACTGCCTAAAGACTGACTTCCGTTGTTCAAACACTTGTTGGTATGGTCTACACTGTTTCTGCCTCAGCCTCCCTTTTTTCTTCTTAATATATTTTTAAGAGTTATTCTTATTTACATTTATATGTGTATATCTTTCTGAGTGTGCGGCATGGGTGTGCAGATGCCAGTGGAAGCCAGAAGAGGTCATCAGATCTCTTGGAGGTGGAGTTACAGATATCTGTGAACCATCCCTTGTTGGGCCTGGGAGCTGAATTCTGGTCCTCTAAAAGATACCAAGCACTCTTAACCACTCAGCCATCTCTCCATCCCATTATCATAATTTTAAACCATTTATTTAAATATAAATGTTCAGAGCAAACAAATTCTAAATACACAGATCAATGAACATTCCTGATCAATCTCTACCAGTAACTGAGAAGTCCCCTTGGGTGATCACCAACAATCAGCACCCATACTCTCCTTGCAAATAATTTCTTTCGAATCATATTCTGTTATAAAATATGAATAGATATTAACAAAATACATAACTGTACAATTTAGTAAGATATTATGACATAAGTTAGTAAGAGACTACCATCCAGGTAAATAAATGAAATATTGTTAGCTCCCAGGACCAGTTTCACCCTACCTCACTCCACTTTCTGCTTCTGAGTCACAAATCATCTACAAAGCATCATTATCTTGACTGTTACACAACCCATCTTTTGCCTGAACACTATAGGTATGATGCATTTATCCCTAAATAGTGTTATAAGGATTGTGTGCTGCATATATGGGAGTATCTTCTTTTGCTCAACAAAATTGTTTAAAATGAGAAATTAATGTATACTGTTTTTTTTTTCCTGCATGGTATCCTGAACATATAAGCATGCATTTCCACAGGGGTCTAAACCTAGGAGTAAACATGCTAAGGCATGCGGCATAAGGGTCTAGCTTTACCTAAAAATGACAGCTTGCTCCTGATGATTTGATGAATCTGTCACTCACAGCAGAAAGTAGCTTGCCAGATGCTGTTGGTCCTCACTGGGATCCTCTATTTCCTCTTATTACTTTAGCTGATCTAACTCGAACATGTTTCCCTGTGCAAGCTCATCCATCTCTCTCCCCGAGTCTCCTAGGTATGCTTGTTCTCTTTCATCGTTCACTTATCTGTTTATTCTACTGCTTTGTATGTTTCAGCTATGACCCTTGTGTCGGTTACATTCTAAGTAGTTTTCCATAGCTTGGCTTTGCACTTTCTTATGGTATCATTTTATAAATCATGTTTTTCTTCATGCTTCGATGCCATAAGTGTAAGACAATCCTTTATTTATGGTGGAGTTGCATCCCAATAAATCCACTGAAATTTTAAAATGCTTTAAGTTAAAAATGCATCAAATGTACTTACTACGCATCATAGCTTAGCCCAGCCTGGTCAGAAAATATGCCCAGAAGACTTAAATTGGTTCACAGTTCGGCAAAAACATAGAACACAAAGCCTAGTTTATAATCAAGCGTGAAAAGTCTCTTGCAATTTTTGAAAACTATACTAAAGTGAAAACCATAAGGATGGAATTGATACTCGTCATGAATGCCCACAGCTGAGAACATTCAGAGCACTGAACTAAACTTAATTTCAGGTTGATAAATATACTGTGAGGAGAAAACCCCCAGTTTCTTCCTAGTGAGACCCAAAAATAGCTAGGAAAGGGCACCAGGGCTCTGGAATTTTATGATGTAGCAGGTATGGTGCTTTTGGGCATAAATCAATCTGTCACTACACAGCGTATTTCTTGTTTTCAGTCCCTATCTCTCTTACCAGCAAGAGCACCCCATCTTTGCTGTTAGCTTCTATGCCTTCCCATAACTGACATCTGTTTTTTTCTAACACCCAGACACCACTTCTGAAAGTCGGGAACAGCTCTACCAGTTTCTTTGGTATTGGCCTCCTTGGTTTCAGGGTACAGCTCCCTCCATCCCAGAACCCACCATTCCTTGTAGTTCCGGTTTGATGAGCTCCTCACCTTCACCAAGCTCAATGCTAGCTGTTTCCCAAGTACTGAGATCTTGTGACTTACTGTTTTCGCTGCATAAAGATCTAGTGAGAGCCTTGGAAGGCCATCATTCACTGTGGCCTGACCCCCTTTCCATATTGGCGAGTATGTTAAAATCATCCCAGAACCTTTGAAGTGCCAGCTAGGCTTAGGCACATCATTGAACTATATAAACAGTTGGTAGATAAAGGCATGGTTTGAGGAATTTAGGTTTGTTTATTTCTTTGTTTTTGAGATAGGTCATGGAACACAACCCAGGCTGGCCTCAAGATCTCCCCCTTGAGGTTCTCAGCGTTCCAAATACTGGGGTCAGGGGGCAGGTGCCATAGTACATGGCTAAATTATCCTATTTGAACACAACCATTGTGCTTTGGTCCTTTGGTTGAACACCTGTGATTTTGTTCATAGCAAATACACATCTTTTTTATCAGGATGCATGGTGCCATTTGTTGGGGATACCTTGGGGCACTGTTTAGACTGAAAGATTACTGAATGGGCCATTGTTTTGTCAAAGCTTTGTCTTTCCTTCAGAATAAAACAATTCAAAAGTCAGTCTGCAAACACTCTGTTGCCATCCAGGCATCTTTGCCTTGGTGACAGTAAACAGGAAAATGTTTGCTTGCTCACATTCCTGAAAGTTTAGGGTCCTAAGAGTGGTGGATTGGGGAAAGGTTTCATTTGGGCTTAGTAACATTTCCATCCCGGAGCAATGCTGTGTGCTGTGGACTGCCTTGAATCTTGCCTTATTTAGACTCCTGATGAATGACTATCTGCTAGGGCAAACACCTCCAGAACAAGCTTGCCTCCTCAGAACAAAATGCTTGTTCTAACATAGATTATTCATCTTTCATCTGTGATTATCTAAGGTAGTTCTTTCCAAACTCTGTCATCTTCATCATGGCTGCTAGATTAACATTCTCAAAATGAAATCTTTTGAAATACAAAAACCGTTTGTGACTTACTATAGATGTGTGTGTGTGTGTGTGTGTGTGTGGGTGTGTGTGTGTGTGTGTGTGTGTGAGAGAGAGAGAGAGAGAGAGAGAGAGAGAGACTTTCTCCTTTCTTGATCATTAGTTGGTTCAGTAGTACGTGCTTATATCTGATCCTCTAACCACACAATTTTTTTTTCATGTCATGATATGGCCTACTCTTTTCTTTCTGGTAAAATTAGATCTAACCCATACTTGCATTATCACTGCATCCCTGACCCATTTCTTATCCTTCAAGACAGTCAAGATCATTGATTGTAGTCATTCTAACTCCAGGCTACTATTGGCTCACATTCTTCAAGCTGAACAATACTCTGATTGCATCACAGGAATCATTACATCCCTGATCAGTAAAATCAAGACTAAAGGATGGGCATTTTGCACATGAAATGGAGAGTGATAATTCAGAACATTACCCTTAAATTGTGTGTGACTCATTTTACTGTCCCGATTATTTAAATTTGTGATGGAGTGACCGTGACCACCTGGCATCATAGGACAGTGCCAGTGTTCTTATACCTAGCCTGGGCAAAGGTTTAAAATGCTAGAGTTTATGTTGAATTGTTTTCTTTCATGATGTCATAAAGCTGAAATATCTTAGGTCTGTGTAATGATCAACCTGACCTAGACACCTGTAGAATCACCTGGGAAGAAGGTTTCAGTGAGGAATTGTCTACACCGAGTTGACCTGTGAGTATATCTGTGGGGAGGGTTGTCTTATTAAGTTCACTGATATGGGAAGACCCAGCCCAGTGTAGGCAGGACCATTCCCTGGGTAGGTGGTCCTGAACTGTGCAAGACTGAACTAGAACTGAGCACACACAAGCAAGTGACTGTGTATGCATTCATTCATTTCTCTTTGCTCTTGACTGTGGATGTGATGTGATTAACTGCTTGAAATTCCTATAAAGGGGCTGGAGTCCCAGTACCCCTTTCAAGGATACCTACAGTGACTTAACTTTCTCAGAGTAGGAACTTTATCAGATTCCAGAGCTTCCCAATAGCACTGTAGGGTAATGACCATATCTCTAATGCATCAAATCACACAGGGACATTTTTCCTAACCTCAGCAATGTATACTAACTTTATCATGTTGATGGTCAGCTTGGCTGGATTAAGGGAAAGCTGGATAACCTGTAAAGAACCTTTTCTGGATCTGCTCGTGTTTTTCAGAAGAGTTTGGCCCTTAGTGGGAGAGAAACACCCTTAAAGTGGCCAGTCACAATATAATCAGCTTGGGATCAGGCAAAGAAAAGATTTCATTTCTGTGTCTTGAAACTTGAATGCACTCCTTTTCTGCTCGTATACACTGAAGATCAAAGCTTTCCTCCTTTGGGCTCTGGGAATTACCCAGAAGCACCTGCAGATCTCAGGCCTTGGCCTCAGACTAAGAGTTGGGTCCTTGGCTCCCATAGTTCTGAGGCTTTTGAACTAGAGCTATTATTTCTATTGATGTTCTATTGTTTCTGACTTACAAGCAGCCTGTTACTTCACAGTCTCCATGACTGAGTCTTCTCATATGTCTGTGCTATGTGTGGCTTTAGCCAGCTGTCATCTATTTATCCATCATCTAGCATCACAAGTGCATTTGTAAAGGTCACATTGATTATTGTCTGTCTGTCTGTCGTCTACCATCTATTATTGTCTATCTACCTATATGTCTATATGTGTATTTGTAAATTACAGGTCAGTTATAGTCTCTGTATCATCCAGCTACCAACCCATCATTTATCTATTGATTCTGTCTCTTTGAGGAGCCCTAACTAATACTATTACCTATAGTTCTTACATATTAGGTTTATTTTTGTTTGTGTGTGAGTGTGTGCACATGTGAGTGTGTGTGTGTGTGTGTGTGTGTGTGTGTGTGTGTGTGTGTGTATTGTAGAGAGGACCCGCTTGTTCGTCCCATCAGCCCAGCTAGCTTACACCCAAAATAATCACACAGAAACTGTATTCATTAAAACACTGCTTGGCTCATTAGCTCTAGTTTCTTATTGGCTAATTCTTAATTTAACGCATTTCTATTAATTTGTGTATTGCCACATGGCAGTGGCTTACTGGAGATTCTAATTGGCGTGCATCTCAGGCAGAGGATCCATGGCTTCTCTGACTCTGCCCTTCTTCCTCCCAGCAGTCATTTCTGTTTTCTCCACCTACCTAAATTCTGCCCTATCAACTAGGCCAAGGCAGTTTCTTTATTAATTAACCAATGAAAACAACATAATATACAGAAGGACCTCCTACACCATGTATGTATATCTCTCTCTGTGAATGTTGGTTTGTACACACGTGGGTGCCCTCAGAGGCCAGAAGAAGCTTTGGATGCCCTAGAGCTACAGTTCCGAGTGGTTATGAGTTGCTCAGTATGGATTCTGAGAACTGAACTCCAAACCTCTGCAAGGGCATCAAGTACTCTGAACCAGTGATCCATGTCTCCAGTCCTGTAGTTTTCCCACTATGTTTGGGCTATTTTCTGCCTCTCAATCAATGAAGACTTTCCCCTGCAGTATCTTCTTAAGCAATTCTTCATTGAGGTCGGGGTGCTAGCTCAGTTGGTAAAGTGCTTATACACAGGCAGGAGAATCTGAGTTCCAGCTTCAGGATCCATGTAAAAACGTGGGTGGAGCAGCATGTAGTTATAATCCCAGGGATGCGAGATTATAATTACATGGTCAAGAGCAAAGACAAAGGGTGCCAAGGGCTCACTGAACAGCCAGTCTAGCCTACTTGGTGAGCTCTGGGTCGATGAGAGAAGAGACTCTGACTCAATTTATAAAAATGGCTGTCACATGAGGGACACCTCCCAAGGTTGAGCTCTGGGCTCTCTGTGCACACAAACATGTTGAACACATGCGCCTCTGTCCCTCACATACACACATGCATTCAAACTCACATGAAATCATTATTATTTGTTACTCAATGTTGACATTCATGCTTTCCCTATATCTCTTGACTGTGGCACAAATGGCAACCCTGGGCATCCATAAGAATACCTGGTTCCATCAAAGTCAGTCTCCTTTGGCTGCTTGTTTGGAGGTGGACTTTGACTATGCTATGAGGTACCCAGCATGGCTTCTGGAAACTGAACTCTGGTCTTCCACAAGGATAGCAAGTGTTCTTAACTGCTGAGCCTTCTATCCAGCACCTAGACTTTGGAGTTTTCATTGGCTTTAATTTCCTAGAATTTCAGAAAGTCAGGCTTAGATGTGCAATTGTTATTTTCTATTCTTAGAATTTACTTATCTATTGATCCTCATTCTCCCTAAGTTCTGAAACATTTTCAGCCATTATGTGAACAGAATATCATGCCTTTGGAGTTGTTATTACACTAGAGCTTTTCTGTCAATTCTGCTAGGGTTTTCTCCTTTCACTTTTAAATTTTTCTGGGTTTAGCATGCTAATACATTTTGGTTTTTCCATACAGAGGCACATTGTGCACTGAGTACGTTCACTTCCACCCAGGCTTCTGTCCTACCTTCCCCTTCCCAGGACCCTCCTCAGTCCCTGGAAGTCCCTCTTCACTTATTTCTACCTTGTCCTGTTTACTCTTCTTAATGTCTAGTACCCACTATCCACTGTTAGATTTCTACCAAGTTAACTTCTTCACCATGGCTGTCCCGGAGGTCCCCTCCTCTTTCCATCCTTGATGGGACCACACAGATATTTACATGGGTACCAGGGACTGACTCAAGTATCCACATACTTGCAGGAAAGAGAGTTTATTGACTAAGCCATCTCTCCAGCCCCAACTTTTGGCTTCTTTATTCTGCTCCAGTAGCCTAAATGTCTGTTCTTATGATAGTACCATGATATCTTAGAAGCTGTAACTTTGTAGTTTGTTTTCAAATCAGGAACTGTGATGAATGCCTTCAGGCTTTTCCCACTTATGGAACACTTTATCTTTTCCAGTCCTTTTGGAGTTCCCTATTGGTTTTAGCATTGTTTTTCCTGAAAATGTTCATCATTCCTCATCTCCAGTTAACAATTCTCTCTTTTGCTACTTACTCTTCCGTTAACCCTATCTATTTGGTTTTAAGTTTGAACTGTACAATTTAATTTCTGGAAATTCTATTATTTCTTCAGGTCTTTTTTATCATTTTTATAGTCTCAGTTACTTGCAGATATATTCAGATCTTTAAAAACATCTGTATACATCTGGAAATTTTAATAGCTGAGTCTTTAGAGTCATTTTTATATGTATTTAAAGAATAGTCTTCACTCTGCGAGTATAATTCCCTTGCATGTCATGGTACCTTTGCTCAATGTTTTAGATGTGATAATAATTTATCGAAATGATTTTTGAGATCTACAGGACATGAAGATTACCACTGTGATACACACCAGTGTCCTACAGTTTGGAACCATCTAAAACCAAGGTCAAAAGTATTCAAAATGTCCAAACAGTCCCCTGTGGGAGTGTTGAATTAGCCATTGCTTTAAGATTATAGACTTTGTATATTTTGCATATTATGGGGGGGCTGTCTTTTGATTTTATTTCTGTTCTCATTTGAGAAGCCTCTCAAATTTGAAATTAATCTGACCTGGTTTCTTAAATGTTCTTTGAAGGAGGCAGCTTAATATTTATTGGACTTTCTTATCTCCAAGTTAATGTTTCTTTATTTGGCCTCTTGATCTATTTTGTGATGCTTTCAATTCAATTTTGTACAGTTTTTTTTGGGGCAGACAGAATGAATCAATGACATCCATTCCTTTTAAAAGACAGGTAAATTAATAATTTTCAAAGTCTAAATTGACATGTATTCAACATATGAGGCTACTCTCTTACCTCATCCTTTTCTTGGCTCCTTTGGTGACTGAGAACTTGGTGTGGTTTAATCTCCACTTCTTGTATTGAGGTTAAAAGTGAGAGCCTTCATCTATTTAAAAACAATCTGTGTTTCTTGTTCTGTATTCTCTCAGTTTGTGCCATTTATGTATTCTTTTTAAAAAATTTTAATAGTTATTTTTAAATAAAGTAGAACATTTATGTGTATTTTTATTTTCCAAAGTTATTGTTTATCTTCTGATTTTCTTTATGGTAGCTTCCCAAGAATAATACATATTAATTATTTTGAAGTTAATTTATTGATACAGTTTCCATGGCTGTTGTATTTATGTCATAAGGACAAAGGGCTTTCATATATTGAGATTACAAGATTATTTTTCCTTTCTTCTTAATATCATTTTCTTACAATGAACTCATCAACCTTCTTGTATTATGCTTGAATGGGGTGATATAAATCTATTTATCCAGATGGATTTGCCACTCTCTATCACACACATCTATTTCTCCTCAGATATATGATATATGATATAATGTCACACATATTACAGAGTAATTCCCAAGAGCTACAGTCTCTGTCTAGACCGCATTCTGTTCCATTTCTTTGCCCATCTACTCATGCCCTAACTCTGCTTCATTTTGCTTGTTGAGCATGTTAAATATTTGAACAGCTAGCCCTCCAGACTCCTCTCTATTTTCCTCTTTAAAGTTTCCATATGAAGCTGGAAAGTAGTTTTGCAGAGACACCCATTTCTTGTTTTTATTGGAATCAAGTTTTACATACAGATGAATTTGGAGGGAATTTATCTTTTATGTTGTTAACTTTTCCTGTCTAAGAACCTGATCTGCTTTTCTATTTTTATAAAGCTGCCTTTCCCTCTGCTAGCATGTTCACGCTTCCTTCTTAATAGATTTCAATTTTTTTTTATTAAGGATATTCCTGTGTAATTCCTTACAACTTTTGTCTCTTCAAAAAACTACACCTCATGGGAACAAAGGCCGCAGCTCATGAATGCAGCCTGCACCTCACAAACTGGGAAAAGATAAATGAATTATTTAAACTCGCTGCCTCTGTGTGTTCAGATGGATGTCTGTGGTCTTGCTGTGGGAATGTGGGATCAGTCCTGGGAGGCTCTCAAAGGAGGGGCCAGCATGTGGACACTCATTGGCAACTCACTGTTGCTATTGTGGGTGCTTCTCCCCATAAACATTCCAAGCCTTTGCTGTTTATGTAACTTTATCTTATTGACATCTAGATAGATTCTGTATTCAGCCAGTTTATTAACTTCTCAGTGCTTAATAAAAATTATTTTTCCAAATGACTGGTTTATGACTGGCTTCAAGAAATGCTATTTCATCCTTTCCTTTCCCTTTCATCCTCTCTCTTTATGTATTCACTTATTTATATATTGGTGTGGGACAATCCTGTATTCTGTCAATTATGTTTTAAATAAATGCTGATTGGCCAGTAACCAGGCAGGAAGTATAGGTGGGACAACCAGACAGGAAGTAGAGGCAGGGCAAGCAGAACAGGAGAATTCTGGGAAGAGGGAAGCTCTCTTCTGCAGTCCTGTCCAGGCACCAAAGAAGCAGGATGTGACCTGCCCTGCTGAAAAAGGTACCGAGCAATGTCACTAACATATACTAGAATAATGGGCTAATGTAAGTTATAAGAGTTAACAAGAAGCCTGAGCTAATGGGACAATCAGTTTATAACTTATGTAGACCTTCTGTGTGATTATTTTGAGGCTAAGCTAGCCGGGTGGCTGGGGCGACAAGCAGGCCCTCATGTTACAATATATTTAGCCTATCTGTGTGTGTGTGTCTATTCACGTGGGAGTGTGGATGGGCACATGAGCATGGCATGCTTTGGGGAGTCCAGAAAAGAATCTTAAGTGTTGGTCCTTGTCTTCCACCTTGTTCAAGACAGAATCTCTTGTCCTACTCTAGAATCTCTTGTCTTACTCTTGCATCCACCAGGCGAACTGGCAGTTGAGCTTTAGAGGATGCCCTGTCTCTGCCTCTTGTCTCATCATGGGAACACTTGAATTAGAAACTTATGCTACTATACTCTGATCTACTGTTGTCCTAGCATGGCAAACACCTTACCACCAAGTTGTATCCCTAGCTCCTTTATTTATTTCTTTGCAAGAAAGTCTTATGGAATTAAATGTGCTTTTATAAACTTTGAAACTTTCTGATCCTCCTGACTCCACCTCCTGGGGGCCAGGATTACAGGCATTTGCCACTGTGTTTGGCTAATGCAGTTGTGTGGTGGTGGTGGGGGGGGGAAGCTCAGTATACTTCATGAATGCTTGCCAAATGCTCCACTAACCAAGTTACATTTCAGTCCCCTCTTTTCCTACTATCTGTCTTTGCCTTTTTTGTTTTTCATTATTCAATATTATTAGCAATCAATTAAAACTTTAAAAGACATAGATAATAATCACAGAGGACTTCAAATCTACAATTTCTTTTTGTAATCTATCTATCATTTTGAGCAGTTTTTCACAGTCTTGGGAGGATCTTTTACTTATGGATGTCCTTAAACCTAAAAACTTCTTACAACATTGGACTCATTCACTACTCAGTGTACATTTCACTTCAGAATAATCTCATCCAAATTATTCAATGAATACCCACAATTCAATGACTCATAAAGTTACATATCTATCCTGGATGTATTCTTATAACTCCAAACTACATTTTCTCTTCCCATGGGGAATTCCAATCATAATGTCTCATAAATACTTAGCATGTGGCAAAAAAAAACAGTTTCTCATTACCTACCATCACTACCTCACCCCCAACTCTGCTTACGTCAACTGAAAAGAATACACCAATAGAAGCTGATATTAAGTTGGAGTGTTGAGTCATGCTTGCTGCCATACATTAAATTCATTGGCTGCCTAGTTCTGTGTTCCTAGTTCCCAACTAAAGTCACTTTACTTCCTCTCACAAAGACTATCTCCACCATCTTCTGACCCCTATTAGGAAGAACAACTCTACTTCCTGGCCTATGGCTTAGAATTGTTCCAGGAGGCTTTGGGTCCCAAAGCCAGGAAGCTGGCAGGCAAACAGAGAGCTGAATTGGTCATTAGCATTCATTAATTAGTTTTACAACCACTTGTGTATATAGGAACCAACTGCTTAATATGAGTAATGCACTGATACTTTTCAAAGGTGATACTCTAAGAGTCCAACTATATTCCGCTAGACTGTATCTCATAAATATTCCATCAGTTCCACACACTTAGCTTGGTATCCAGCCTTTGAAACCCTCAAACTATGGACAAGCCACATAGGCCTGAAAAACCCTCTCACTCTCAGCATAGGCTAAAGTATGAATACCTAGTGCCTCAAAATACGACTGTGTTCCATCAGAACCATCATCCACCATGACCAAGTCGGCTTCATCCCACAAATGCAGGGATGGTTCAACATACGAAAATCTGTCAACGTAATCCATCATATAAACAAGCTAAAAAATAAAAATCACATGATCATCTCATTGGATGCCAAAAAAGCGTTTGACAAAATACAACATCCCTTCATGATAAAAGTCCTGGAGAGAGCAGGGATACAAGGAACATACCTAAACATAATTAAGGCAATATACAGCAAGCCAACAGCCACCATCAAACTAAATGGAGAGAAACTCCCAGCGATTCCACTTAAATCAGGAACAAGACAAGGTTGTCCACTCTCTCCATACCTATTCAATATAGTTCTTGAGGTCCTAGCTAGAGCAATAAGACACCAAAGAGAGATCAAGGGGATACAAATTGGAAAAGAAGAAGTCAAACTCTCACTGTTTGCTGATGATATGATAGTTTACATAAGTGATCCCAAAAATTCTACCAAGGAACTTCTAC
>PVIU01005936.1:0-10434 GCA_004026605.1 Ondatra zibethicus
CTTCCTAACTCATCTTCTCCCACCTTCTGCTCTTCACCTGCACCTTGGGGGCCCAATCCATTGCTCTGATGTGATTGTGGGTCTCTGTCTCTATCTCCATCCATCGGATGAAATTTCTCCCACCTCTATCCCCGCCCCTGGCTTCCAACTTTTGCTTGATGATCCTGTTTGCTTCCAATTTCCAGGAGGTTCTGTGTATCTTTTGATCATGGCATTTTATTGCAGCAATAGAAAACCTAACTAAGTCATTTTGTATAACTGGAAGTAAGAATGAAACCTTATACATGCTTGGTAGGTGTTTCATCCCTGAGCTAATCTTGGTCATAATTAAATTTATAAATGTAAGTATAAAAGTGTACATCTTAGTGAGTACTATGTGGTAATTTGTATGCATTGTGTCATATTAAAACAATGTTAAATATTTCCTTTTAGAGAAAACTTTCAAGGTCTTTTTGCTATCTTTTGGATGTGCAGTGCAATGTTGTCTTAAGTGTCACCTCAATGAGCAATCCCAGGCCAGACTTTTGCTTCTCTCACTATGACTTGCAAATTATTGACCCTCTCTGCTCACATATCAGGAAGTCTGTCATGGTGGCCCATTTAGCTCCATATTAAGACATTCAAGGACTTTGATAACTGACAACTGCCACTAGAAATAAAGGTACATATTGCTCAGTAGAATATTAATTGAATTTAAATGATACAAGAACAGACCTATGCTGTGTAATGTAAACATAAAGAAATAGAGAAGCGTTGGGCAGAAAGAGGAGAGAGAAAGAAAAGAGAACAAGGACAAGGAGGAGGAAATGAGGGAGAGAGCGCCAGTTAGAAGGGAAAGAAAGAAAAGTTACCTTTTCCTGTGTATTTAAATCTAATTACTTGACTTTATCTTTCTAAACAGATAAGCAGATGCCTTGGCAAGGAAGTCTGGCTCACTAAGCTATGTTTAACGAATCAGTCCAGAAAGTCACAGGAAATATTTGTCCCAAAACATAGAGTTGTTTGTTCTATGGGAAATAATTTGTTTTCTCTTTAGCTAGTTATTTTCTGCCACTTGAATCTTTTTGTCATTAGAAAGGTAAGTCTACTCCTCTTCACACGCAAAGACCACATGCCTGTGAACACAGAAGCCGTTCCACAGAGAACAGCACAGCGAGTCCTCAAGAATCAGGCCTCTTCAATCTGTTTTTCATGTGTGTGTAACTTATGTATGAGTGCATGTTTGTGTGCATGTGAGGGCATGTCTGGAGGTAGTTAAGCTAAACATGTGTGCCTGTATGAGTGTGTACCTGTATGTGGAAACCAAAGGTCAATGATGGATATTGTCTCCTGCTTCTTTGCACCATCTATTTTGTGACAGGATCCCTAACTCTTTCTGGGACTCATCAGTGGGTTACACTGACTGGCCATCATAATGCTGGAGATCCTCTTGTCTCCACGTCTGAGCACTAGGTCAATACCATGTCTAGCTTTTTGGGGGATGATAGGCATCCAAATTCAGGTATTCATGCTTGATTAGCAGGCACTTTATTAGCAACTATCCACACAGCCCTATAAATCTGACTTTTTAGTACTTCAATGAAAGGTCAAGAGAAAGATTAATATAGTGCTTTATATGACATGTGTATTTAATTTAATATTTTGATTGCTAAAATTGAATATTAATTATAAATAACTTAAAACACCATGAAAAACCTCAGCAAATTCATATGGGATTCATGTATTCTGTGTGTATTTAATAGATCATAGAGCAACAGAGGCTCTTCCCTGATGAACCAGAGGATGTTGATAGCTACTCAGAATCTGTGAAATTTGATGCTCGCTCAATGACAACATTGCTTCCTCCCAGTAAGTAGAATATGACGGAGTGGCTCAGGTCCTGGATTGAGTGGCCTAAATCAGTGCAAATTTGTTTGTTTGTTTTGTCACAGTTCTCTATCCCAGAAGTCTTAAATCAAGGTATCCAAATGGACAAAGGTCATTTAAAGGCCATGTCTCTTTCCAGCTTCTAGTGGTTTCTGGCAAGTCTTAGTAGTCCTGGCTTTTAGGTGCATCATTGCACCTTTGCTTCTTGCTTCAGAGGGTTTGTTTTCCTTTGTATGTTCTTTTCTCCTCTTGTAAAGATCCAGCCAGTAGAATAGTTATCACACCGCCAGACATCATTTATACTTGACTACATCTGCAGTGACCCTAGTTCATTAAAATTGTCTTCACGGTAATTTAGAGCTAGCACTTCTGCATATCTTTTTGGGAGATAAAAATCCCACTTACAACTGATGAATCAGATTGGGACAGGAACACAAAAGAAACAATGCTCACCAGCTTCTGCTCAGGCTTGAGGTGACAGAACTAAATTGTTTAATCTATCTCCTAACCCTTGAGGCCCATATGTGAGGAGATGGGAGAAAGAGAAGCATTATAGAGACATTTCAGGTAGAGGAAACAGCATGCAAAACCCATGAGTTTACGTACGCAAATTCAAATCTGATGTGGTAGCTGACACCTGTAATTCCTGTGTGGGAGAAATCCCTGCAGCTACTTGGGCAGTCCATCTAACTAAATCTGCAATTTCCAGGTTCAATGAGAGAACTTCTATTTAAAATGAGGTGGAAGGGACAGAGTGATTTCCCCATGTCTAAGAGCACTCGCTCCTTCAAAGGACTGGGCTTTGCTTCCTAGCACGCACATGGCATCTCATAACCATTGCGACTCCAGTTCCAGATGAACTGACCCCTGACCTCCTTATGCAGCAGATGCACACAAGGTGCACAAACAAGATTCCCATTTAGTCAGCTTGAAATACAGACAGTTCCAAGTTGCTTTGAAAATGGGCAGTTCTTTTCATTTCCATTATTTACTTTTTTTCTTGACTGTACCTTTTTAAATGTTTATTTCTTTCCCTTTCCATGCCTCACAAAATGGAATTGAACAGAGCTGAACAAAGGGGTGCATATCTATAATTCCCGAACTTAGGCGGTAGAGGCAAGAGAATCATGAGTTAAAGGCCATTTTCTGCTGCAGAGTGAGGGTGATGCTAGCCTGGGCTATATAAAACTCTCTTAGGAAAATGCTTAGGATGGGCCTTATTCAGTCAACCGCTGGCTGTGCAAACAGAAAGACTTGAGACTTAAATTTGGATCTTCAGAACCTGTGTAGAAAGCAGAGGGTGGCAGAGCACTCTTCTAAACACAGCACTGGAGAGACAAATACAGGCAGATCCCTGAAGCTTCTTGGTCACCAGTCTAGTCAAATCAAGAAAATATAGGTTCCATGGGAGACCCTCTCTCAAAAGGGAAGAGTGAAGAAAAATAAAGGAGGACATCTAAACACTGACCATGAGCCTCCACAAAATCCAGATGTACACAGGCAGTCACACACACACATGAACACACACACACATACGTCCTACACAATAAATAAGGAAACAATCTACCATTTTCCCTCTGTATCAGTATAGTCCCACTGTAATCAATATCCCTTTATAGAAATTCCTGTTCTAGCTGAATTATGTCAAAGAGATAAGCATAGTTAGTACATTCTCATATATCCAGAGGATGGTTTTCATTGACGCATTCCGAACTATTGTCAAAATGTGACTCACTTTTTATCCATTTCGCATAATTGTGTGTTATAGTCCAATCATGTGGAGATGTACAAATAGGAGATCACATACAGTCATGCTCTTTTGCTTGTACAACAAGAACTTCATCTGCTAAACCTTATACCCAGCACCAGTTACCAAGACTTAAATTAAGGATTTTTTGGGGGGTTTTGTTTATTTGTTTTTTAATAATAGGCTGGGGTTTGTTCTATTTTCTTTTGCTTTGTTTTAGATACTAAAAATGGCTCTTCCGCCCAGGAGAAGCTGAAGTCCTTCAAAACTGCCCTACTTGCCCTCTACCTTCTTGTGTTTGCAGTTCTCATACCGCTCATTGGGGTAGTGGCAGGTACAGTATCCTAGAATCTTGAAACTTTGTTCATGTGTCTATTGTAAAAGCAGAGCTATATCAGTTTTGCATGGTGGATTCATAAAGAAACTTCATATGCAAAGCATTCCTCGACTTCAGCAGACGCAATTAAAATAGATTCTGTAATGTAAGTAAAAGGTTCTTTTAATTTTATAAATAAAATATAAAAGAGTAAAGTAAAATAAAAATATTGATGTTAAGATAGATCAGTTTACATTTGTTCTGGTTTCTCTTGCTCCTCCCTCCAACTCCTCCCTTGTTCCCCAACTCCTTCTCAAAACAATTATCTATTACTCTTTATTACTGTGATATAGATATGTATATGTACATATATTTATGAATATATATATATATCAAGTGAGTTCATTTGTTGTTGCTCAAATGTATATGTATTTAGGTCTGAGTTCTTGGGATTGGATCTCATTTCTACAGATGACTCAGTCTTTACCAAAAGCCATGTATTCAGGATTGGGGACTTGTGATATTTCCTCCATCTATACTTCAAAGTCGATTGGTGGAGTCATTTTTCAGGTCTTGTTTAGGTGATCACGGTGTTAACATTTCATGAGTGCCAATCGATGTCATGCATATAATACATCATCTGTCGGTAGACAATGTGGTCCTCTTCCTCTCACAGGCTTTCTGTCCCCTCTTCTGGGATGCTCTCTGAACCTTGGATGTCCAGGTTGTATTGTAGGTGTATCGATTTGTGATAGGTATACCAGGATCAGTTGTTCTCTTCATTTTGGCTAGTTGTGGATTCCTGTAATGATCTCAATCTACTGAGGGGCACTTCCCTGAAGAGCAGTAATGAGCTGTGAGAGTTACACTCATCCGTGGGCATAGATAAGTATTTAGAAGGCTGTTAGAACTTTTATTGGGGTAGGGATGTGGCTCTTGCGTGTCCTCTAGGCTCGGTTTATGGTACCGTGCATGATGAGCAGGAGGGAGCATTTTCACCCCAAGAGGCAAAATTTCATTTAAACTGTACATGTATGCATGTCTGTAATTTTAAGCAATCATAAAATACTGCATGGGGTGCATCTTCACTTATTTAGAGTGTTGTTAGCTTCTTTCAGAGTTTTACATATATCATATACATGTACTGGTAGACATGACTGAGATTAGCTTTTTTTCTTGCTTTTGCAAATACTAATGAATTTGAATTTTACACTGCCATTGCTCATTGCTGCTACATATAAATGTAATTAAATTTTTATATTAAACTTTCTGTAATTTTTTTTAAAAAGAAACTTTGGGATGGTTTAGACTATTGCAAAATTATAATATACTCGATAGTTCTTAACACTTCTAGTGTTGGACAACAGCACTCCTGAAATTCCAATTACTACATAATAAAAATGCCCCCTAAAAGAAAATGAAGTCAGCCGGTGTTCTTTAGTGTGTCACCAGTGTCTTCTAAAGAATGTTTAGAGAATCTAATATTCTGTTTCTGAGGTGCGTGTCAATGTGAAAGCAATATGGTCATTTACTCTAACAATGTCTATTCCAGAAAAATATTCCTGCCTGTTTTTCAGAAATTTTTATTCATCAAATGCAAAAATTGGATGGTAATATCATATCTTTAAAACATGGCAATATATAATTAATGTATTTAATGTTTTATTATTTAAACATATTTTAACAATTACACAGCAATATCCATTGGGATTTTCTAAAGTAGGATTGGCGACTTGGGTTCCCTGTGATGTTCTCTGGGCATGCATTTCTCTAAAAAGTCTGCTTGTTCAAGGTAACATTTTCAAATAATATTTTTCCTGAATACATTCTTTATCCCAGGCTGGCTCTTCTAATTTGCCATGTACCTAAGAACGACCTTAAGCACAGATCTTCCTGCCTCTACCTCTGAGTACCGAGATTACAGTATCAACATAATTCAGTTTACATGGTGCTGGAATCGAAGGCAGGGCGACCTGCATGCTAGGAAGGCAGTCTACCAGCTGAGCTACCTGCCCAGACCAGATGTGTTGGATTTTAACTGATTTTCAAATTTGTTGGTCTTGTCATTATTCTTTTCTCCATGACACCCCAACATACATATTTGCTATATTCACCATCAAGAGAAAAGCTTAGGAAAAGTTCATTTGAATCTTCATACTAATCTCCCTAAGAAAATACTCCTAAGTGCAAAATAATACTTTTGAGAAAGTATCTCAAAACAGATTCAAAATTCTCCTCAGAAAGAAAAGCTAAGGAAATCAACAGCAATTGTAAAAGTAGCTGTCATTTAATCATTTTTACATCATTTACTATGCCCAAGCACTGGGCTCTAAACTTTCAGCATATTATTTTAATACGTCTTTACAATTACCCTTTCAGCAGACGCTATAATTATCTTCATTATCCATCCTAGAAAACTGAAACCCCTTAGTAATGGAGTATGTGCTCCCATCGATGACTTTTGTGTCCTAACCTCTCTTGTCTACTGGCTCCCACTGTAATTTGGTTATTATAATAAAACATGATTGTCCAGAGAAAAAACATGAAAATAGAATTGTCATAACGTTAGCCAAAAGAATATTCCTACAAAAAGCCCATAAGCAAACAAGCAAAAAAGAAAAAGCAACAACAACAACAACAACAAAAAACAGCTCCTGTTTTAGCCATTAAAAGCAGAGAAACATCCAAACATTACATCCAATGCAAACAGCAAACAAGTGGCAGCTACTGAATGAAGAGAACTGAAGTTTCTAGTAATGTAGATTCCTCATAAATGAGATTATTTCCATGCTGTCCATGTGCACATGCTTATCTGAAGTGTGACTACAACGTTGAATGGCATGCCCTTGCTTGGTGTCATCAAATTTACACCAGGTAGAATTTGAGCAAATTCCATCTCATTGTACAAAGCACAGTCTACAATGCCTACCTCAAGGACTGAGGGCTCTGATAGGCCCTGATCCAAGAAAACAGAAGCCTGAAAAGTATCAAGCCTGTAATCAAGTTCAAAGTTTTTGAGTCACTAGGAAATATGACCAAGTCAAACACTTGTCCTGGAATAGGAATTAATTGATCTGTGATTTTCTGTTTCTTAAAATTACAGTAGGAATCTATTAGGACGTATAAGGAACAGGATGTTCCGATCTTGTAAATTAATACTAGTACCAAATTCACCAGAATTTTAAGCAAAACTCATTGTGATTATCATGCACCAATAATAGGTAAATTACTGCGCTTGTAACTTTTAGTACCAGATCATAATATCCTTCAAAGAAAGGTTAAAATATGTTGCATAGACAGACATAATATCAGTAGATTACAAATGTAGATTTCTGAAAACACTGGTGCAATACATGAATTGATAGCTGAAGCAGAATGGTGGATGTAAAGCTATTCAAATGTGAAGTAACACATGAGTGAAAAGTTGTTTGTTCTCTATATGGCCTACTAAATGTGATCGCTTTCTTAAAGAATGTGACGCATTCCTGACAGGAAACTAACAGCGTACGACTGGAGCAGTGCAAAAAGATATGTTCTAGAATGGATGTGTATAAATTGTTGTTTTATGTTTTAAAGAATATAAATTTTGGATAGACAAAGGTATTGCTAACATGAGAGAGTAAATCTGATCCATAGAATCATCTATCACCAGTTCCCTAGGTATTTGCCTATGAGTAAAAGTTTTACTTCTTTCTGCGTAAAATAGAGATGTTATATAATGCCATCTCTCCAGAAACAAACAAAAAGAAATATACTTTAGAAAATATGAACTCTCACGTTATCTTTTGATTTTATTTCTGAGATTATAACATAATTTTACATTTAACATTTTTACCTTGCCTTTCCTTTCTTCAAACCCTCTCATATCCTCCCTACATTTCTAAAATTAATACCCTGTTTTAACTATTGTTATTGCTTGCACATATATATATGTATATATATGTATATATATATATATATACATATATATATATATATAGTCCTAAAATATAACCTGCTTACTCTACATAATGTTACTTGTATGGATGGTTTCAGCATTGACTGCTTGGCACTGTACCACCTATTGGTGTGTTCTTCCTTGGGAAGGATCACCTCTCCTGCTCCCAGCTTTTTCAGTTGCCTAAAGTTCTTTGGGTAAGATTGTAGCCTCATGAGCTTTTTCCTGTCCACATTGGTATGTCCTTTGGCTTTGTCCTTGTGGCATTCTTTATATATCTGTATTATAAGGAGGTAATCCCTACTTTACATTTCTTGCTTTCCTATTTAATTTGCTTAGTTAGTGTCTAACTTTTCTATTGATTTGATAAGACACCATGAGCAAAGCAACTTATCAACAAAAAACATTAATTTGACTTTACAGTTACTCTAACTGTAAGGATTATAGTCCATAACCATCCTGGCAAAGAGCATGGGAGGAAGGAGGCAGACATGGCTCTAAGAGCTCACAGCTTGAGACACAACCACAAGCAAGAAAGAACTAACTAGAATAGCCCAAGACTTCAGAAACTTCAAGTCATGCCTCTATAGATGTTCTTCTTCTACAAGATCACACTCTCTAATCCTTCCTAAGCAGTAATACCAACTGTGGAATCAAAACATTAAATATATGAGCGTTTGGAACCCAGTCTCATTAAGACCACCATAGTTAGTTATTGCTGTAGTCTAGATTCTAAGGTTCACATGCATGCCTGACAAGTACCATAAAGCTCCTTGCTCCAGCACTGAAGTGAACTATTTTTAAATAAAGTAAAGCTGAAGTTAGTATTATTTATTATTAAGGAGACAAGAAAAACTATGCTTTTAAAATAAATATGTAAACCTTTATTATCAACTCATGTCTATGTTGTCAAATTAAAATCATAGTTGATGCAGCTTTTATCAACATCAGACCTCTTTTTTTCTATGCTGAGAAAGAATACTATTTTATTATGTGAAATAAAGCTTGATTTCAAAACAAAGTTCTATGATGAAGCAAGTAGAGCACAGACTTTGTAAAATAAGCACAAACTGCTGTGTTTACAAACACTACTCCCTACAGGAATGATTTTATATTATACAACATATTAATATATTTAGTATGATTTATTAATTACTTTTACTTCAGTAATATATTTATACTATATATAGTTAATATATCATTATAATGGAATTCATCAATACCATGGATGTAGATATAAGTTGATACATTAATCCCGAAGCGTCAAATGCTTATTAATCTTAGGAAATGATCTAGACACTTTACTTATATTTTTTTTGCTGTTAATGGTGGTACTAACATTCTGTTTGCACAGATGGTGAAATGAAAGCTTCAACATCAGTAACTAGTCCAGTGTCTTTTCTCATAGACACAGTCTTAAATGTTAATCCAGTGCGTACCACTCAATAATTTTATGTCGTAACTGCTGGCTAAATGAAGCAATGTTCACCATGGGAATATTTTGAAACATTTTTTTCAAGTGTTGTTCATTTTAAGTTTATTATTGTTAGAGACAAAGTCCTTTCCCAGTCAGTTTACTTTGTTTAATTTTGAGACTGTGTTTTAATAGCAACACTTCTCCCTTCCTTTGCCACCTCCAAACCTTCCCATATATTCATCCCTGAGTTTCTTCAAACTTATGACTTCCTTTTCATCAATTGTTCTTTCATACATACATGCATTTGTATATACATGTGTATTCCCAAACATAACCTATTGAGTCCATATGCTACTTTATTTATGTTTCTAAGTCTGATCATTTGGTAATGGGCAACTAATTGTTGTATTCTTTCCTGGGCAGGGCCACCTCTCCTGATCCTAGCTTTACTCAGTGGCCTGTAGATATTTTGGGCAGTGCTGAGACTTGTGGGGTGTTCCCTGTGCAGTTTTGTTATGTTTACTGGTATTTTTTTGACATTCTTTATCTCGCTATATTTTCAAGGAATAATATTTAGTTCTAAATTTTATTTATTTATGTAATTTGCTTGCTTATTTAGTGTCCTCTTTGTTCAGCTCCCATTTGGACAGTCATGTGAGTGAGACTTTACAGCTGCATATCCTGATGTTACTAGGAGACACAGTTTCACAGAATTCCCTGATCTTCTGGCTCTTGCAGTCTTCATGTGCCCTCTTCTGTGATGTTCCTTGAACCTTAAGTGTGAGAGTGTTTTGTGGATTCATTGCTTGGGACCAAGCTTTCCAATGGATTTTTTATTGATAGTGGTTTTCCGTAGTTATTTCTGTCTGTTCCAAAGAAAAGTTTTCTTGATGAGGCATACACTTTTATTGCCAGTTATTCAATTGATATTTCACAACAGAGGTGCTCTATAAGTAAAGCATTAAATTGATTAAGTTTTACATAAAAATTTGCTTCTCAGTTTGAATTTAATAAATATGATATTCTGTAGCAAGCAAACATAGTGTATGTCTAAATTATTGATTGATTAGATTAAGAAATAAAGAATGCATGTGCTCAACTATGTTCATAGAAGCATTATTTGTCATATCCAGAAACTGGAAACAACCTAA
>PVIU01005936.1:10534-107357 GCA_004026605.1 Ondatra zibethicus
AAAAAATGTGGTACATTTACACAATGGAGTACTACATAGCAGAAAAAAATAACAACAGCCTAAATTTTGCAGGAAAATGGATGGAACTAGAAAGCATTATTTTGAGTGAGGTAACCCAGACACAGAAAGACAATTATCACATGTACTCACTCATAGGTGGTTTTTAAACATAAGGCAAAGAAAACCATCTTACAAACCAAATCCCAGAGAATTTAGACAACAATGAGGACACTAAGAGAGACTTACATAGATATAATCTACGTGGGAAGTAGAAAGTATAAAAAGACAAGATCTCCTGAATAAATTGGGAGCATGGGGACCTTGGGGGAGGGTTGAGGGAGGGAGGGGTGTGGCAGGGAGGGGAGCAGAGAAAAATAAAAAAAAATAAAATTAAAAAAAAAGAAATACAGAATGACTGACATACAATAATTGTGTTCTCTGTTGTAGACCATATCAAAATACCATTGATATATTATTATATTCAGTAAGCTAACTTCACACAGAAATATAACATGCTTTTAAATTAAAAAACACGGTAACACTTACTGTTAATATAAGTAATAATCAATTAGCAGACATTTCTTTGAGGGTGAAGGCTCCAAGGATTCTATAAGATATTCTTTTATGTATAATCCACATGCAATGGAGTAGAATTTCCATGGCTATCAGCTGCCAGTGTTAAGTTTTACATATTTAGTCTACTCATCTCAGCCGCTGTTGAAAGCGATAATACTTTAAGTTGGTTGAAATCTAAGCAAGGGCAGCATAGGAAACTACCTAGAACAATCAGAATGGCAAGTGAGGTATGGACCTAGCTTTCAGAATCAAGTAGTTTGGTTCCCTGTAAACACAAAGTTGGTGATAATACTACATAATTTTTGTTGTCTAACCTAATTTAAATATTGAATTGTTACTGAAAATAGAATCAAACTTAATTCATGGAATTTCTAAGCAAATCTGGCAGATTCGTCCTATGACAGAATATACTTACCAAATTGTTTTGTAGAAAAATTGTTAAATAAAAGTAAGAAAATGTTCATTATGACGCTAAATTAAAAGGTAGTTTCTAGGTTCTGGGATTTCAGGACTGGGAAGAATATAGCAGGAGGATTATGAGTTTGGGGCTACCTTGGCAGTATAACAGCTTCAAGACCAAGCTGAGCTATATACTGAAGACTTGTATCACAAACCAATTAATACAATAATTATGTTAATGGAAGCAAACATGATTTGAAAAATATACAACCAGATGATAGACTTTAGTTCAGATTGATTATGTTTATGGTAAATTTGTTTTCATATTTTCTGCTTTGATTAAGCACTTTACAATGTCTGAAAATATTCTAATAAGAACAATGCATTTTAAAAGAGGACAATGTAGTTTCCTAATTTCCTGCTTAACTAAGGAGGTCATTTTTTTAGTGTCAGTGATGAACCAACAGTTTATCAAGACTGTGGATGACATTAGTCTTTTGTATTTTCCATGATTTGTTAATTGTCATCCTAATATAACTATGTCCCACAGGCTTATTCCAGAAGAGTTGCTTAACATGATCTCATTTTCAATTAACAGTCGTCCACGAAGTAGGATACAATACATTTCAGTATATAGAATTTTCGCTAATTGATAAAGACAGTACAATGGTCAAAATGATTAATAAGCAACAAATCAGAAAGACTGATCTATACTGGAATAAATTCTAACATAAAAAGCACAAAGGTGACTTGAGGTTCGTATTAACATACTAAGTGTGTTAATTAAAAAATACATTAATTTTTTGACTTTTTATTGAGCTCTACATTTTTCTCTGCTCGCCTCCTCGTCTCTCCCCTCCCTTTCAACCCTCCCCCATGATCCCCATGCTCCTAATTTACTCAGGAGATCTTGTCTTTTTCTACTTCCCATGTGTATTAGATCTGTATATTACATCTCTCTTAGTGTTCTCATTGTTGTTTAAGTTCTCAGGGATTGTGATTTGTATGGGTTTTTTTTTGCTTTATGTTTAAGAAATACATCCTTGATTTAGGATAGCATTCAACATACTGTAATGGAATGTAATGCAGAGGCATAAAAAGTAGCGATGAACACAAAATGATATAGGTTATGATTTGATTTATTTTTATTTAAATATTCAGCTCAGCTTATCAATAGGGAAATGAAGAACTGCTTAATTGGTTCAACTAACACAAGTGATACATCTCAAAGTCTGATTGGAGAAGAAGACACCAATAAAGCTGAAATGAGATTTACAGCCATCATGGAACACATGAAGGACTTGGAGGAGAGAATCCAAAGCATTTCAGACTCAAAAGCCAACCTCATGGATACAGAACACTTCCAGAATTTCAGTATGGCAACCGACCAAAGACTTAATGATGTTGTGCTGCAGTTAAGTTCCTTGATTTCGTCAGTCCAAGAACATGGGAACTCACTAGATGAAATTTCCAGATCCTTGCAGAGTCTCAATACCACACTATTTGATGTCCAGCTCCATACAGAAACACTGAATCACAAAGTCAGTGAGTCTACCATGAAGCAACAGGAGGTAAGCATTTCAGAATACAATGGCGTAGTTCATTCTAGACAAAGTTAATACATATTCTATTTCCTTAAACAATTAAGAAAGAAGGAGGAGCAAAACTTTTTCTACTTCACCTACTGATGTAGATGCCTCTGACAATCTAATAAAAGGTCTTTATAGATGTAACTGGGGCCTTTTCCAGACCCCCAGAGAAAAAGAATATTATTTTCCAATGGATCTAGGTTATGAAGGATTTTTTATATTATAAATACCTCTTGTTGCCTTGTTAGACTACACCACTTATAAGATTTAGATTTTCTGAGCATGTCTAGGAAGGTAAATACCTGTGTGTGTGAATTTTATGAATAATCTAATTATCTTTACATCAAAGTAATATGAATGTTATTTATATAGATATCTTATGAAGCAGAATTTTTAGATAATTTATTTTGCTGTTTCTAGAAGATACACTTAAATTTTATTGCACTGGTAACTAAAATTAAAATTTGAAAATTATAAATATATTTTAACATGATTTCTTAATAGGATAACAGTGTATACTTATAATCACCATAAGATTCAATATGCGTTGCTTTCTATTTCTGTTTGAGCTCTCTTATTCATTAACCATCAAAAACATAGCCACACAAAAAAAGAGTACACAATCAGACTATAGAATGATTACATATCCATCCCCTTGTATGACTGCCAAGAAAAAATATACTTTAAGATAGTTGTTAGTAAACATTCTTTCTATGTCAGAGAGAAAAACTTTAGACTTCAGGGACTATATGGTCTGTGCAATGACTCAGTGTAGAAGCAACCAACTGGAACATGCAGACATATGATACAATAAATAATTCTTTACAAAACTAGTTTGTAAATTAAACCTGTCTCATGTACTATAATTTATGACCTTGGCTCCAAATCATTTTATAGCTATTCCTGACTAAGATTTGGATTTATTTTTTCTCCTGAAATGTATATTTAAAAAATGAAAGGAAAATAAAAATTAAAAAAAACTACAATTCTATTTTTGTTGAGTAATTACTATTGTTTCTTTTCATTAAAAACTAAGTATTTGCCTGCCTCTGCCTCCTGAGTACTAGCCTGGTCTACATGTCATAAATTATCTAAAACTTGGAATCTTTTTGTGAAAACTCTATTTCCATCAGTATTTAAACAATACCAGCATGACGTGTTTTCCTTGTAAGGAATCATTCTTCAAATTCATAGATGGTCTCTTTTTCCATTAATTGCTATGAATTTGAAGTAGAGCAGGGAGGGCTTATAGGGTGGAAAGGGGGGAAGACATTACAGTTAAATTACAATCTCAAAAGTTGAGCTTCAACAACAACTCCTGATGAAGCAATTTTCCAGACAAGGAATTATTGCTCAGTGGTAGAATGATACCAAAACAGACATAGGGCCCTGGGCTCATCCCAGCACTGCAAAACAAGCAAACAAACATAACAGTATTACAGCAGCAAATGCTCTTGTAATTTTATTTTTGAGATCATAATTTAATCACAAAACTTACTTCCCTCCCTCCAAGAATCTATACCTTTTCCCAATTCTCCTTCAAATCCATTACCTACTTTTCCAGTACTTGTTATTTTATTCATATGTGCATATGTATGTACATGTGTGTTCCTAAATATAACCTATTCAGTCTATATAACGCTACCTGTATGTATATTTTCAGACTTACCATTTGGCACTGGACAACCAATTGGTGTGCTCTTCCTTGGGGAAGGCCAATGCTGTTGCTCCCATTTCCTCAGTTACCTATAGTTCTTTGTGTAGGGTTGAAGCCTTATTTGCTCCTGTGCTTTCTATGTCCAGTTTGGCACATTCACTGGTGTCATCTTGTTCAGCCAACATTTGGGCAGTCGTGTTGGAGAGACTTTATTGCTCACATATTTTCTACATGTGAATAAGTGTATGATAGCTAGTACATGTCTGAAATCTCAGCACTGAAAAGGTAGAGGAAGAGAATCAGGAGTTGAAGTTAACTAAATAACACATTTAAGGCCAATTGGTACATGAGATTCTATCTCAAAGAAATATTAAGAATAAAAGAGCTGTACACACTATGTATATGTGCATGTATGTATGAGTCTACAGATGGTACATTTATAACTGATGAAAATACAAAAGTATCAAGAGCAGTGGTAATAAAAATTGAGAGTAAAATGTTATGAAAATGCAACTTGGACATCTTACTAAATATGAAACGTTGTTCTTACTGTCATTATCACTGAGAATTACATTAAACCTCAGTTATTGCTATAAAACAATTTCATAAAATAAAAATGTTTAACCCCAAATGAACTGTGAAGAAATTTCACTTTATATAAATTAAAACCCCTATGAAAGATGCTATTTTTAATTTCAATATTTGACATTCTTAGATGTATAGGCAACTGATTTTGTTGGTTTTTACTGGGGATCTTAGTGAACCATTTAGTTCAAAGAAGAAATATTAAGCAGCCAGAGAGCTGCAATTTTGAATACTTGTTTCCTTATTCTTATCTTATAGCACTTGCCCAATGTTATGTGCTTTTACAACATTCAAATTTCCAAAACTCTGTTCACTTATATATTTCCTAGTTGCATGTAACAAAGGTTGCGATGCTCACTGTGTGTTATAGGACATCAATAAGTTAGAGGAACGTGTACGCAAAGCATCAGCAGAAATCCAGTCTGTGAAAGAAGAACAAGAACATGTGGAACAGGAAGTAAAACAGGAAATGAAAGTTTTGAATAACATCACTAATGACCTCAGACTGAAGGACTGGGAACACTCACAAACATTGAAAAATATCACCTTAATTCAAGGTGAGACATCTTGTCCCAAAAATGAGACATTAAATTATATCCTTATATGCAGACCTTTGGTATTTGAAATTCTGTCATTTAAAGGCAATGATTTTTGAAGATGCAGTTACTACAGATGCACAGAAGAACATTTAATATGAGGGCAGGCGTGGTAATGTCACCCACACCCTAGAATTCCTTAAAGAGAAATGCAAAACCAGACATGGTGAGTCAGCACTGGGAAGGCTGGGGCAGGAGGCCACCACAAGTTTGAAGCCAGACTAAGCTTCACAATGAGAGCCAGTCTCAAAAAAAAAAAATCAAAGAGAGAGAACTATAAAAGCACAAAAAATCTCTTTCCTTCTTATCTGACTATATTGTCATTTAGAAACACCTCTTGAATTCTTCAAGATAATCTTAGATATATCAGTATCTTCTACAGTGCCAATAAACCTTACTCATATTTTAGCAAGCAGAAGTCATTTATGTCTACATAATTGATTTTAATCATTTTTACTTTATGAATATTTTTCTATAGTGCTAACTTTCTGATCTGTGTGCTTATAGTTTATCTCTTGTAAAAATTCTTGAATTTGAAGGCCTGACTTGTTCTGACTTTTAAATAGTTGATGTGAATTGGTTTTATTGAATATATCTCTTCTACAAAGTTTTCAAAGAAGTTTTGGAAACTTTATGATATACTCCACATGTCTTGATTGCTGTTGAAATGTTGTAATATACGTTAATGCTAGTCAGCATCTTAAAAGATAACTGAGTTGTACAGGAACTGAAACTGCTTTGCTTCATGACACACTCCCTTGTGCCCTCTGTCTGAGATTACAGTTCATTTCTGTGCTATGGACTTTCACAAACCAGAGTTTAGTCTATATTACTCATCTTACTTTATATTAAAATAATTTATTAAGACTTGCCCATGAGCTAGCCAATTATTTCTTTAAAAAACGGTATCATACATCTTTTCTGGGTTATCTTCCTTCTTCATAAAATAATGTTTTGGAACTTCATTTATCCAAAATCAATGGTATGATATTGATGTCATTTTCTTTGTTTGCTCTTGATTTTTCACTTTCAATCAAAATATCACATATCTGCCCCTTTTTGTCTAAATAAAAAGTGGAGGTTTTAAATAACATAGTAAACTATATGCAATAAGTACAATAACTATATACAAAAAATACAGGCAAAGAATTGCATTCACAGTTTACAGTCTGTTTGCATTTGAAAAATTCAGAGAAAATATTCTATTATCTATTCTGTCATGGTGAGTCCAAAGTTTTGTACTTATTCACTTTCTATCCTAACTTGTATCACCAACCCAAAATTATCTTTTTATGTCTCTCAACCTTATATACTTTACACCTCTCTTGTGAGTTTCTTTTCTGAATTTGGCAGCAAGGAAAACTGTAACTATCTGGTTTTCAACTCCATCAGAAAGACCTGAGAAGGCTATAATATTACCCGAGTAAACAGGAAGTTCAGAGAAAACGACTTCCAAAACTAAGAAATGCTAGAAAGAGCTGTCTGCCTAGACAGTTACCCAAGGTTCCTCTGTAATGTTGGGGCAACCATCTTTGGCCTAAAGGCCTAGAATATCAAGACTTTTCTTGAGGCAAAAAATTTGAAAGACTATCCCAAATTGTCTTGGAAAGGTTCAGCAGTCACTTTCTTTTATGCCCTGCTTGTCCAACTTGGAGAGCAACTATCAGCAGTCAAGACAAGATCAGTTTCTTGCTCAGTGGCTAACTTTTGCCACAAAGAAAATAAACTTCATAAGGAGCTTCTTTGATGCACATCATCTTCTCTTAAGTAGATTGTTGTTTATAGGAATGGACATGTCTCATTGTCATTTAAAAAATCTTATGTTATTAAAACATCTCAAATGTTATATTCTTAGATATCTGAAGTGTTTGAAGACCACCTGTCTATCCAAAATATATCTGTTTGACCTGTAAAACATACATAACATGACTACAAGTTTAATTATAATAGATTACTAATAACTTGCATTTCTTTATTTTCTAAATAGTTTTTAATAATAACTTTCAAGGACTAGAAATTTACATAACATTGTTAATTGAATTGTATAGACACAATACCTTGAACAAGAGTAGAAAAATGTATATACTGTATGTTCTAACAAAAATAACCTTAAATTTGTATCAATATACAAAATAAACAAGATTTAAAACATATATGCAGTATAACAAAATAGTTTCAAATTTATATCAATATACAAAAATCTACATCAATGTAAAATATTTAATACTAGTAGTTGCTTTTTTATTTAAAAGTAGATTCAATAATCTACCCTTTTATCCCATCATTTCTATATCCTCCCTTTATCTTTTCAGAAGATCCCTGAATCTAATCTCCTTTGTTCAGCTTTTTCCCTAATCATTACCAATAACAACGTGTAACCAACTGCCTTAAATGATGACAAATATCCATAAGCCACTAAACAATCAAAAACTTCTCACCCCACTGCTTGGAAATGTGGGTGTCATATTCTTAAATTTACTTCCTAATCATCTGGGGGTGACCGCGTGTATGATGGGGGATTCTGAAAAAATGGGATAATTGCCAAGTACTGGAAAAGCTAACTGCATCATTTGTTGTCTCTGTATTGTTTCCAGTTATACATCCTCTGTATAAATTAGAAAGGGCATGGCTTATCTCAAGTACTAGGGACAGTAATCTACCAGAATGATCCTTCTCAGTCACCTTGAAATTGTTCTGATCAGTTTGTAGTCTAAAGCTAATCTTTGGGTGGTGTTTGTAAGCTTAGTGGCATTACCATAACCCAGGTAGAATCATTTTTGTGGGGCCCCATTCTCCTTTTGGAGATTTAAAAGGTCACTGTTAGGCATGGTTGTGGTTCACTGTTATAATTGAAACATTTTAAATTTCATATGCAGCATATGAAGAGGTTCAAGTGGTCCTCAAATTCTTTAGCTGTATGCCTTAATTCTACTGAAAAGACAAAAACAAAACATTTCCCCAACCCTAAGTTTGGGAAGCTTCCCTTTTGGCAAGTGATGTCTGATCAAATGAAAAGGATTTATTAGTCTTATAAGTTAGTTTAGATTGAACTATCAGTTCTTCCAATCAAGAGGTCTCTCTTGCGCATATCTAATTTTTATAAATTTTGGTATTATCAAGACTGCTTTCTCCTGTAGAAACAAAAGCAAAATTTCTTCCTCAACATAACACACATCCTGGTTTCCATTCTGAGGTCAACACATCTTTAAAGTATACAGGCTGATTTAACTCTGCAGTTTTTTATTATCCAATATCTCTCTGTGGCTGTCGTTCCTTTCTCATTAGCATTAAGAAAATGTAAAGTTTTTACGAGCATTGTACAATCTGTCTCGGAGGCCTTGATTACCCCTTTCTATTTATGAGGCATATCTTTTTGAGTTTGATCAGATCCCATACAACACCCTGACTCTTAAGCAACACATCATCTAATTCACAAAGCTCTTGTTTATCATTTTGTAAATTGTATCACTCTATAAATAGTAGATTCTTGCTTCAAGCTACTATATATCATCTCTTAGTCTTTTACCTTGGAAAGACCATGTGTAAGTCCTCTTTATTTTTCTTACAATCAGTTTTTCAAATAAGGTATATTAATATCTCTCTTAAAACTCCTAATATAAGCCACCATTTTCCAGTTTTGTGTGTTGTGTCAGCTTTGTAATTGGTCTACATGGTCTACATTTTACTCATTCTACCTAGAAAAGGAATAGCCTAACTTTATCAACACTTATTTCATAGTTTTTTTTTTAGGTTTCTAAGTTAAAGTATTAAATAAAAATTAAAATTCATTTTTTCCTCCCATGTACCCTACTTTCTATCTTTCAAATTTATGGCTTCTATTCCTTTAATTGTTGTGACATACACATACATTCACCCACACACTCATACACACATACACACACATACATATACATATGCATATTAATCTCCATCAAGAGTATTACAAACCTAAGTTTTAATATGTGCACAATATTTATGTTATTTTGTGCTGTCACAGTGACCCTTTCTCTGTCACCAGTTTATTGGAACCTAGCAAAATATTAACCTCACAAGAGCATTTATGTGATTTAATTTGAAGATATGACATCTTTCTCAGAGGAGGCCATTACAGTTCTCAACATCAGAGTACTGAGGCATTTAGAAAGGTCAGAGTTATTCATTTTATACTAATGTACAGCAAATAGAAATATTTGGATTTCCATATAACTATCTAGATAAATGATAATCTTACCTATGCTTTATAATTATAGTCAATACTTGTTTCTTACAGGACCTCCTGGACCTCCAGGAGAAAAGGGAGACAGAGGGCTCCCTGGAGTCAGTGGTCCACCTGGCATTCCAGGTTCAAAAGGTAAGGGCATAGTAATCACTTAATCATACACCGTGAGGTTGAATGATGTGTATCCATTTGTGATTAGGAATGAATGTCCATTTAATCTTTTCTGTGGTGTAGGTGTGTGTTTTTAAATCGTCTCACGTGTTGGGAAATATAATATATTCTAGCATCCTAATCACATGGCAAATTAAATGGTAAGCATTAGCTTATTTAAAAAGTATTTTATTATTTTACATGTATAGATGTTTTGGTTGCACATATGTCTGTGCACTGTGTACATGTCTGGTATCTTCTGAGATCTGAAAAGGGTATCTGATCTCAGAGAACTTGAGTTACAGATAATTGTTAGTTGTCATATGGATTGCAGGAATCGAACACGTGTCTTCTGCAAGAGCAGCCAGTGCTTTTAACTACTGGGTCATCTCTTTAGCCCAAGCACTAATTATTGACTTTTGTACATTATTTAATGATTTAGCAACAGTTAATACATGAGCATGTCTATGAGTCTGAGGGCTTTCAGGAGAGACTACATGCAATATATTGTACACATAAACTATATGTGAAAGAGAATAAGAAAATCACCTTCACTTTGAATTAATTTGCAAGATATTATTTTTCCAGTTTTATAGACACATTAATGAGTCACAAAATTGTTCTTAATTATTTTATTCTAAAGAAGATTATGGAAGACAAAGAAAAAGAGAGAAAGCATATAAATAGTATATATTCATCTTTTTATAAACCAGTGAGTGTGTTTTGACAATAATGGCAGATAAGTGTTTTTATCCAGCGAAGTCCTTCTATTTGTTGAAGGCTCTACACATATTAAAAAAAAATCAATCATATCTTAATTAAAAGAAGTAGTCAACATTATTGCCCACACCACTGTTTTCAAGATCTGTAAGAAAGTACCTTCTACTATGAAGCATAGTTGCTAAAATCCTGTAATGCAAGCATAGAAAGTCAGTGTGGCCCATGATTTACTGTACAAGCAACATCTTGGAGGCATTATTCTAAGTTTCTGGTATGCAGATGTGTGAGAAAGAATAGGGTTTGAACTTTTCAGTTTTAGTTCCTAGTATAAACAGACACTATATCAAATCAAAAATACCATGTCTCCTACCAAATTAATTAAGGTCGTCCAGTTGAACAAAATGATGCACAATATTAGAGAGAAAGAGAGAAAGGAAGAGAGAGAGAGAGAGAGAGAGAGAGAGAGAGAGAGAGTGCTGGGGGTCTCCATCAGATCTCTCTCCTCAGAGATAAGGAAACCCCACAGTAGATAGGGAGGAAAGACTGTAGGAGTCAGAGCTGGATGGAGGACACCAGGCAAACATGGCTGACCGAATCAACTGAGCAAGGTTAACATCAGCTCACAGAGACTGGTGACAAGCACAGAGCCTTCATGGGCCAATACCAGGTCCTCCGATCCTATGATATGGCTCTTATCTTGGTGTTTTTATAGGACTCCTAACAGTAGAAAAGGGTGTGTCTTGGACTCTTTTGTCTGCTTTTGAGACTCTTTTTCTCCTATTGGTTTGCCTTGTTCAGTCATGATATGATGGCTTTTGCTCTATCTTATTGCATCTTATTTTGTCCTGTCTGGCTGTCACCTCTTGGAGACATTTTTTTTTCTGAAGAGGAAAAGGAGCAGAAGTGGATCTGGAGGAGAGGGAAAGTGGGTACTAGAAGGAGTGGAGGGAGGGGAAACTGTGCTAAGGATATACTGTATGAAAGAAAAACATCTACTTTCAATAAAAAAGGAGAAAGAATTATTAAGTTGACTTACACAATAGGTGCTGAATAATTCAATAGCTGTCTTCACACTGGAGAGGGAGAGAACCCATTGGCTACTCAGCTCATAATGCTGACTGCTTAACAGTCCTCATCTGGAGCTAAAGTTTAGGAAATTTCTTTCTTCGGTTCATGCTGGAACATCAAGAAGTTGTAGTCTGACATCAGGAAAGAACATTGGCCACAGGTAGCAGCAGCCACAGCAGCAGCAGCCACATCAGCAGAATAAACTCTCATCTGCAAGAAGCAAAGCCACATAGCAAGCAGCACTGTTTAATCCTCATTGCTATTTTATCACTGCTGGGCTGTTGCTGGAAGGTAGCATACACTCCAGGAGAGGGACTTCCCTCTCACTCAGTTAATTCTTCTTAGAATGCCCTCACTGGACCCTCTGCCCCCAACACACACAAGTGTTACTCTTTTACTCAAATTCCAGATCCAATCAAGTTGGCATTGAAGATAAATGATAACAAGGGTTTAATTTATTTCTGATGGCAGTGCTCATTTACACAAATAGACACTGTGAAGTTTCCTCATATAACAGTCAAGTATAGTTCCTGGTAGATAACAACCCTTTTAGGTAGGGGGCTGATATTTGATTTGATGCATGGCAAGTATATCAAACTATCTGTACTGCAAAACAGATAGGATTCCACCCCCCCCATACACATATACTTAATTGTTGTATTCTGTTCAGTGTTCTGTCTGGTTGCTTCAACTTTGATATCAAAAAACAGGAACTAAAGGATAGATGATAATCATAATTCCGTTTTCATCAAAGGCCCATATATACTGTTATTTATTTCTTTAAACTCAGCTCACCAAATACTTACTCCCACAGCCATGAGAGAAATATCTTAGGAACTGTAGTGGTTACCATAGGGACCCTAAATAGTTAATGAATTATAATCATTAGACATCCTCTAGTGTGCATAATAGATTAAAATGTGCTTTTTCTAGAGGCAATATAATAATAATTCATTTTATAGTACCAGTCTCCTGGAAATATGTCTAGAGAATGGTGTATTGCTTTTCACTCTAAAAGTATATACTGTGTATTTGTGGCATGCAATACCATGTGGAGAACAAGGAAGCAGCCGTACAGTCTGCCTTCATGCAGCTTGCAAGGTGTTAAGTTATGCCCTACTAGTAATCAGTTCATCATTATTAGCAAAAGTCATGGTATTGGTCGGTTGAAAATGCATTGGTGAGGTCAATACCCCTTGTGATGCCTTCTACTCATGAGAACACTACCCAAACTTCACTATCTGAGCATTTTAAGGAGACACTTTATATGCAAACCACATTTCTCAGTAACTGTAAGGACAGATGTCAGGCTGCATAATGAAGAAATGTCAGTTTTCCCAAGTAGAATAAGTTAAGCTATTTTAGATTACTTGCTAAAAAACACAAGTGAATATACACTACAATGTGTACATGTAATATTTGGTATACATAATAATATATGTGTGTGTGTATTGCTCATTGCATAAATATGGTGATTTATAATGGCCTGCTTTTACTACATAATGCCATTTATTTAGATTACATGTCTAATTTCTATTAGAATAAACATTTTGTAATGATTTGAATAATGTTTCTTAACTATTTGTCATTATATATTTCTTAAACATAACATTTTAAAGATAATTTATCCAGTTTTAGATATATGTGTAAATGAATAGAAAATATTTTTCAGTGGGTTAAATACATGCAAATTCTGCTTCATGGATCTTGTAACATATGCAATATTTGTAAAGCTTGACATTGAAGAAAGAAGTACAATCAATTTGTTATAACATGCCTTTATGAGGATGCAAATGAAAATTGCATTAATGATTCTCAGTGAACTGATAACAACACTGGAAACAAGTTAAAACAGAACACAAGCTGTTTTATGTTAGCTTATGTTAACTTTCTCACTCTATGACAAATACTTTATTCCATAACAGCCGCTTTTCTACACATGGAGTGTTTATATTCACCTTGAAGAAATGAGCTAAAATAATGGTGATTTTCAGATTTCATTATATGAGTGTGTATTTCATAGCCATAGGTAATTCAAGGTTGTTGTCTTTAAATAAACAGTCATTGATACTTTTTACTGATTTGTTGTATTTTTACTAAAGTAAATATTAAAACGTTAAGCTTCAAAAATTTTTTATACAAGTTATAGAAATATCTGCCACTCAATATTTTCTGAGATATGATAGTAGCTTTCTGGCTAAAACAGAAAACGTGGTGTTTTTAGTTGACTGACAATGTGCTTTTCATTGACTGTAACACACTCATTGCAACATATTTATGTCATTTATTATATTATCTTTCAATTGAACGTGTGAATGGTTGGAAAAATGTCATACTCTCCTCAGATTCACTTACTTCATTTATTGGGTGCTCACATATGTTTGAAAATGAATTGCTAGACATTTTTTTTATTAACCATGCAGGTCCTCCAGGCCTTAAAGGTGATCGGGGTCCATCTGGCTTCCCTGGAAATAGAGGATACCCAGGGGCACCTGGAAAGGCGGGGAGGTCAGGTATTGTAAAGCTATGGTTGCTATCATAGAGTATGTAAATAAACACTGGATCATTGGTACTGTTTCTAAAATACTTATATAAGTGTTTCTAAAATACTTGCATAAGAAAAAATGTACTTATAGAATAGCAGCACTCAAATAGTTAAATTTATAGTCTAAAATAAATTGAAGTTAATTTTTACTCATCAGAGTAAAATTCCTGTACCCCAAAATAAAATAGCTTGGTACACAGATCATATATACACATTCACACACACACACACACACACACACACACACACACACACACACACACACACTCACACACACAACCTATTCATTTTACACAATAGCAGCACACTATGAAGAAAGTTATCTACCATACAGTAAGCAGAGTCAGAAGACTACCAAGAAAAAAAAGTGAACAGTATTAATATTCTTTTGAACACAATTAGCTAAATCTTGGTAAGGCCCAGTTGAAAAATATATTCAGAACAAAAATTAATGGATTTATTTTGCATATTAGTACATAATAATCAAAATTGCTCAGCAATGTCTCTTTTGCACAGAAAACAATTGTTATTACAACTAATTATATTAATAGACTGATATTGGATTGTGTTCTTTGTTCAACAACATCAGTAGGGAATAAGCTTATTTTCCCATTTCAAATGATAGTAGTACCAAGGGAATACAATTCATATTGTTAAGATAGTTTTAATAGGTTTTTATCACTTATAGGTTTATAGGAAAATATCAAGGAAGACATTCATTTCACATACACCTCTCATTGATACACAGCTGTCTTTAGTTATAACATCTTGCCTTGAGGAAACATTTGACACAAGTATTAAACCATTAGTAGTTCATCATTATTAGAAACAGTCATTGAGTATGTTAGTTCACTCTTTGTGTTCCATATTGTATGAAGTCTGACAAGTGAACAACGTTTCATCTCTATAGTGTTACAGAATAGACTCTTAGTTGCAAGGATAAGTTGTTATCTACCTAAACACAATGAACTCTTGACCCAACCTCTACCTTCAAGTCTCATTCTATTTTATACAACATATTGCAATTATTTTAGTTTGGTCAATTAGGGGCCAAAAATATTCACTAAGAGGTACATAAAAATATTCTAATCAGAAAGGAAGACAAAATATAGAAGTCCAAAATGATTAAAGTAATGTATATTAAAACCCTAAAATTAGCTTTTAAATAATTGCATCATGAAATTAGGTTAACTGTACAATCTCAAGCCAGACAAAATCTCAGCATGGAGTAGGCTAGATGGACACAATGTCATGTGATCACTAGATAAGTAGCTCATTTAATTAGTATCACCTGGAACAAGGTAGTGGATTCTTTTTAAGGGTATGACCCTAGGTATATCAACCAGGGTCCACAGTAGGCACCAGATCCAAAAATATTTGTGCAACACGAATTTGACTTGACGGGTTAAAAGGAAAACAGGGCATGAAGTTGGGTAGGTAGGAAGGAAGGTGGGGGTGAATCTAAGAGGAGCTGGGGGAGGGAGATTAATATGATAAAAATACATTGTATGAAATTCTCAAAGTAATAGTATTAGAAAATAAACTGATGTTAAAGTCCTTCTCTATAATTTATTGAGTATAAAGTCTCAAATATCAGAGTCTAGCAAAGATATGAGAGACAAAAGCTGAAAGCATAGTAAAAGCTGCTATCTATTAAGAAAAAGGCATTATGGATTTTGCATCTAAATTTCAAAGCAAATGTGCAATGGAAGGAATTATATTCACCTCAAGGAAGAATAAACCTCAGCTTTAAAAGACTTACAGGCCTTTTTAGTTTTAAGCATAGCATTGGTAGAGCAGAATAATTGAAAACAAAGTTTTAAAATCATTAATAATTTTCCAAAGTCTGTGAGTCTTAAGCTACATTTTCTGATACAGTTTCAATGGAAAGTTAAAGAAAAATCCAAAACAGTAACTGTGATTTTGATTTTGAACCAAACAGCACTGGAGTTAGTTCTGTGGTGATATTAAAATGATACTACTTGCAAGATTCAAATCTGATACCTGGTGGAAGAAGAATTAATAGTCAAACTGAATCTCATGAGATGAAATTGTCACCATGGAAGTCTGTTGATGCCAAATAATTGTCTCCCAGACAGCACCATTTAAAGTGAAACTGAGGACAAGGTGGCAAATTATTTACAATAATGATGTTACCAATGATGAACATTTCCATATTTACTTCTAAGTTTGAATCACTGACCCTTATAACACTTGGGCTACATCCCTATGTAAATGTGATTAGCCTACAGAATTAAGGGACCAATGAACACTTAGGAATGGAGTCATTAGAATTCCATCAAGTGCCTGGACTTATAAAATCCAGTCTTTGGGATGTTCTGTTGCAAAGGAATAAATAATGAGACATAAAATAAATTTTTAATGGGAAAAAGTAAAGATATGGGATGAGTTAGAAGATGCTGGGCTATTGGAGGAGGGAAAATGCAAGGTCAGATAGAGAGGAAAATGGAAACGAACATGCAAAATTATACTACATTTAAGTTTTGCCTGCTTTGTAAAAAGGGGACATATCACACCCTTGTAAATAATTTTAGATGTTATAATACTTCAAAAGTGGCTATCATCATTATCAACATGGGATAGTTATTATATTTGACTAACTATAAGTTCTGTAAATTGGTATCTTGTTTTGGTGGTGTCCTATTTCCATTTAAAACAAGTTCTGTGGAGTTTGAAACTGTGCCTTAGTGGCATAGCATGGATTTAGTATACACAGGCCTTGTATACAATCTCCAGCACTCCAAAATGAAAAAGAATAAAGAGAGAAAGAAAGAGGTGGTGGAGAAGCAGAGTAAGATATCAGCATTTTCTGTTGAACTAATTCTTTTCTCTTTTGCTGTTTTTCCCCCTAAGGATATCCTGGACCTAAAGGCCAAAAGGGAGAAAAGGGGAGTGCAGGCATATCAAGTAAGTTTATGACTTCTTGTTTCCTATGTCAGTTTCTTTTTTTAAATAAAGTTAGAATTTGATATTAGTGGTGTAGGCTTAAAACAAACATTGAGAGATTTAGCATTGATCTGCAGAGCTTCTGGAGAAGCCAGCCACAGTTTTTTACAAATAAAACATGGTAATTAGAATAAAACAAATAGATTAGATTACACAACTCTTTCAAACTCATTATGCATTTGTATTCTGCTTCTTTTTTGTTTTGATTAGCACTATTTTCTAAAGAAAAAAATCACATAGAAAATTGTCCAATTTTCAAGTCAATTTCTACCCACTGAAGAGAAATCAAGCCTTTGAATAGAAACAATCACAGTCCCCTTACACACTAAGTGAGCTCATGAAAAGCTCATATATAGACATGTGGGCAACGTGAAGACCTTGACAGAGCAATTCCCAGGCAGCTAGGGCTTTGTTTTATTTTGTTTTTACTAAAACCTTGAAGATGTCACATTATATATCCAAGACTTTCCAACCTTCAAAGGAATAGATTTCACATCAGGAAGCTCCATTATAATGCAAAATTCTCATTGAAATGCAAAAGACCTGAGTATCAGATTTTAAAAATTAAGTATTACTGAGATGGCAATAGTTTCCTAGGCTATAAATAATTTGTTATGTGTATATGATGAATATACATTAAGGTAATAGTTGTGAAGAGGGATGGATATCCCACTTTGGTTATTGAAATCATCGAGCGCCTTCCTGTCTTCCAAAGAGAGTCTACATGTGAGATGCATGTTGTGAACATGTCTGGTATGAGCCACACCGACACCCTCCTTGTTTTAGACAGATCATGATAAAGTCTTTATTAACAAAACCTTGCTGGTTTTAGCTGGGATCATTTTTTTTTCAAAAACATAGAATCAGTATCTCCTCGTTGTCTCAAAAAGTTCCTTTAGCCTAATGCCTGTACAGATGGCACAATTAGACAACAGTGATGAACCACTGGAGACTAATCCAACTATGATGATTTCAAAAGTGAACAACACATAGGAGTGGGAGAATCCTCAGGGCTGTGTGCTTTCCCCACTGCCCGTGGCGTAGTAAGGCAACAGAAACGCATTTCCTTGTCCTTGTTCTCTTTCAGGTGGCCACTTCTCTGCTGGCTGCTTGTTAATGGCCCCTTATCGCCTTTCTCTGTCATCCCATCTAGTTTCAGTTGATCTCTTATCAGCCCCTAGCTCTTAAGTTTCTGTGTATCTTTGTCTATGTCTTTATTTTCTCACACTTTATACAAAGTATCTTGATCTCATCTTTTTTCCCTGAGGCTTTGTCAGAGCTTTGAAACATTGACCGTAATTGAGTTTGGCAAATAAGGAACTTCTCTACTTTTAAGCTACAGATTGTAAAGCCACGCCACTTTCTGTTTCTTGCAGCTTCTAAATGCTTGTAATAATTTTTCAGCTATGCCTAGAAACTTGCAGTGCAAATTTGGATGACTATTTTGGAGACTGAGTACTTTCTCTGAGAGAGCAGTAAGAGCTATTTGAGGGGGGAATGAGTGTAAACAGCCTCTTGATCCTTCTCCATGTCTCCCCAGGGAGAATGTAAAGCAATTCCACAACACTCCAAAAGAAGAGACAATAATATGCATGCGCATCTAACGTAAAAGGTCCTGGTTTTCTGTGTTTAATATGCAATTACAAGTGCTTTGGCCTTTTTTCTCTCAGTGACTAGATATTTTTTCAAAATATTACAAAAAAATTACAGAGATACCACAATTACCACAAAGTAGTTACTTATTTCCCTACTCTTAAATGGTCAATAATTTTTGCTTGCTTTGATTTGGCTTTAATAATCAATGTTCTGTTCACCATTTCCTATGCTGTTTTGTGAGGATGTTGTCAAATACAGGATTTACTGGAAGGATAATCAATAGTTCAAATAGTTTGCATTTTATAGAGAGGTCTTACAAATGCCTCCACAATGATTCTATAGATTATTCTGTATGAAATTACTCAGTTCTCCACATTTTCGTTATGATCTTAGACTTTATATTGAATTAATTCAATGTATATTTTAATAATTCAGGTATTTTTAAATATAATAAAATAATCCTGATTTCCTCTTTTACCTATGTGTCAGCATCAGTATAACTCCCTGATCACATTGGGGCAGGACCCTTTTAAGATCAGGTTGGTTGAGGAGAATGCTCCACTATCTTCTCCTCAAAAGGCCTTTCACCTCTGGACAAGCCATCAGAACAACTGACTTCCAGGATCTTTCTGCAACTCCTTCAAATGACTTTGGCTCCTGTGTCATATCATGCCTGGTCTCTTCACGACCTCTTCTCCTGACTCTGGGTGCTGCGCTGGCTCCCAATTCCATATGTATACCATTATGCACTCTGCTATAATAACCACCATCCCTTGGCACCCTTCACTTAGATGCACTCATATGCTGACTACTGGAAGGTTCCTGCCTCCTTCAGCCCTTCTGCTGCTCACTCACCTAATGTTGTGGAATCCAGTTTAACCCATTGGGCTCTAAGTGAAACTTTATGGATATTGATTAAATATGGGTTCTTTAATATCAAGACATTATACTCAAACAAATATAGGAATGGAATAAAAGAAAATCTATCTATCCATTCTTGCACTCATTCATTTAGCATAAGTTCAATGTCTATGTTTTGAAGTCAGAAATAACAATAATTATGATTTTTCTTAATGTATAGATATAAATATACCAGTTATAAACAAACCAGAAAAAAACTGCCCTAGGGAAAGAATAGGGCGGCATAGACATTGAAAGGAGATAGATTCTCTTAGTGTCTTCTATATTAGAAATAACTTTATTTTTATTGCTTATTTCACAATGCTACCTTCTTATTCTCCAGATCAAATCACACACACACACACACACACACACACGCGAGAGAGAGAGAGAGAGAGAGAGAGAGTTAGAGAGAGAGATAAAGCACAAGTTTGATAATTTCTTCAATATAATTGAATGGGAACCAAACCTAACTTCATTAGTTGCCTATTAATTTCAAACAAAAACATTTGATCATGAAAAAATCAAAGATTTTTTTAGAAAACTCTTTACATTTACATGAATTGTATGTTTTAAGTGTGTATGCTAGAAAATAAATATTACAATAGAAATGGAGATATTTTATAGAAAAAATGCAAAACAGGAGAAGGAAATAAAAAAAATACAAGAATACTAAAGACATAAGATTCCATGATGTTTTCATGTTGATGCCTGTCTGTAAGCCAACAGAGAATATTTCACAGGGTTTTCTTTCTTTTTTTTTTTTCATGTTTTAACACTAAACCCTAAGGTCCACAGCATTAAGATAGAAGCACAATTCTAATTGTATGCCTGTGTGTATCTCAATTTTTTTTCTGTTTTTTTGCTCTGCCAAATGATCTCCCTTCCTACCTCACAGGGTTGTTGTGGGGACCAAATTGCATGTGTGAAGATGTTCTGTAAAATCAGAAAGACCTTTATAGTCGAAGGAATGGCTCACAGTAATCCTTCTGAACTTAACAGCTGTTCTTTGCCATTTTTATGCAGACATATTAAATCTCTAATCATATTAGGACATAAAGAAAAATAGAAATGCCAGGAGCCAAATATATGTTTTGGGCAAAAAAAGAGATGTTAGAGAATAAGACAATATTTTTATGTTAAATGGACAAGCAGTGCAAGTGTGCCCATATCATAAATCAGTGAATTTGTCTTAGCACAGCAGAAGAGTACTAGTTGCGAGTAAGAGAAGCAGCTAAACCAGAGGCCGTATCTCTGGACAGAGGTCAGAACAAAATGTCAAACTAATAAAGCAAGAGTCTGGGCTTCAAAGAACGAAACCTGAGTCCAGGATATTTGTTGAGAAAGTTCTAAAAATGGTAGCAACAAATTGGCATTGTCACTGGTAGTAGGTTGTGTCTGCATGCCACCAAGATATGATCAAATCTGGTCATAAAGGAAAAGAAAAGGGAATTAGCCAGTGATTGTAGTAGTCCGAAGTACTAACAGACTAGTAATTCTGTGTAAACATCTAGAAAAATAATTGGATTTGGGCATGTGACATAATTGGCTGGCCTGTGGAGTGTGTGTGACTATTTTCTTGTGCCAGACAGCATTGCTGTGAACAATTTAGGCTTCATACAGAATGACCCTGGTCCCAGGTGTTCTGGCAGGCAAATTGTAGGAATTCGGTTCTCAAGGCTTCTATCTACCAAAACTAAGCATGGATTCTGAAGTGTGTAATATTAACCTGAACTTCCCAAATTAATGAAGACAGCTCTATCTTTCTCTTTAGATAAAAACAGATTCCAAATGCCCTCTTCAAAGGCATCAGTTATCCCAACTTTTATCACGTATGATGAAAGTGACAAATGACATGTTTCAATACCCTGTTAACTAGAAAGAGTGTTTTTGTCAAGCAAGGGAACCATATAAGCAAACACTGGGAGGCACCATCTTAAAGAGTTCTGATGCTTATCTGTGCTGTGTCAGCAAGCTATGTACCATCATCAAAGAGAGAGATACAATGTTAATCTTTGGAATCTTATTCTGAAATTCCTACAATGTTATGAAAAAATGCATTTGCTATGATTTGTACTGAGAACTCAACTCAATCGTAAATAAACTTCTGGTCTGTCTCAAAACATTCAGTTGACTTAAATTAAAACTTCCTTCTCCCATCACTAACTATGATAATGAACATTCAGAGGATGCTTGCTGTGTACAGGGTACTTTTGACGCATTTTCATACCTAATACTCATAGTGCCATTGGGGTAAGTGCTATTAGTATCAGTATTTGATGAACTTGACTCTAATGATAACTGCTAATAAAGGAAAATAGGGCAAATTCAAACCTAAGCCAATCAGTTTCCAAATCCTCATGACTCTGTGAAATGCTTCTACACTAGTCAAATATTTTATGCATGCTAATACTACAAATATTTCATATGGAGGTTTTGGAGGTGGAAGATGAGAGAGGATACTTACAATTATCAGTTCCATTTTCCAGAATGAGCTTTATAATTTGAAAACCCCCAGGAGATAAAAATCTATAGACTAGGTCAAATTCCAAAAGTGTACTATTGAGTCATCTTTGTTTATGTTTCCACCAACATAACTATTGCACATGTTGCCGGCTTTCTCTCCCTCGAGTCTATTTCTCAGACACATCGTCTTCCTGGAAGTGCTCTCAAGACTTCCATTATCACTAATGAGAGTTACTTACTTGCACCTTGGGAAAAGCTACCTGCTAATAGTCTACCTTTATTTCAGTAACTGACTCAGTGTTCACATTTTCTGGTATCATTGGCTGCTTTGATGCCTCCTTGCACTTACTGTGTTTTCTTTTTCTCAAGTTCCAGAATGTACTTTTCACAGGAGCACTAGTTATGGACCACAAAACAAGGTACATTATACCGGAGCAGGAATAGCTCTCTGTAAATTAGACAAATGCTACCTACTTTTATGAAAATTGCGTTTTGTCTATAGCTTGTAATGATCCTCCCAGTTGTTAATAAAAGCATACAACATTCCCCTAACACAATATGTGTGGTCCTTAAAAACGCTATTAATATGTCTTGTAAATGGAACCAGAGATTTAAATCAGCAATGGTTAAGTAGTTAGCTTGTTCTGTTCAGTACGTCTCCCCAATGACTCTCACAGCCTGAAATGCACCAGATCCAACTAAAAAGGAAAAGTCACTATAAATCTATCCAGGATTTGTACCAGCAGATTTGAAGTTCATCCAGTATGGACATGGGTTCAGAAAGAGAAAAGAGGCCTAGCATGGATGCTGTACATTCTTCTATAACCTCGGAGGAACCAGGAATCTCCCTGCAACCATCTCTAGTCATGAAATACTGTCTTCTGTGCTACAGTGGGAAATTATGCTTCAAAGGAACACAGGAGCATCTATTTGTTCCCATTCAAGTGCCTTATAAGTAAAGACTTGCAGCCTATTATTTGGTCTTCTCATTCTGTCTTGCTGGAAGTGAGCTACAGTTAGAAACTGAATCTCAAGTTCAATTACCTAGAAAAATAGCAAGCTTGGCTGCATAGGACATGTGCAGGAGGATCTCTGCAATACTTGAGGTAGGACTTAAACTGTGTGCTCTTCACCATTCCTTAGAATACTGAAGTTATTCTTATTTTATCCCTCCTTTAAATCTGCACCCCTGATTAAGACACTTCAGAGTAAAATATGTGAATTCCTGGAACGTTGCAGGACAATTTAAAAACCTCTATTGTGAATTGAGTAGTAAAATGACTGTGTTTTCTATTGATACTTTGTGGAAGTCTGAATTCTCACTTCCTTGGAATTATGACAAGTGTAATAGAACACAAATATTCAGTTTTCTATGCACAATATTTTCATAAAACTCCATATGGTTTATAGCATGATTCATTAGTCTCCAGCAAAATAATTAAACATTCTCTTATAAACTATCATCTAAATGAAACTCTCTCCTATCATAGCCACATTTATTTTCCTAATTTTAATTTTTAGTATTTTATTAGTTCTTTGATAATTTCATACAATGTGTTTGGATCATATTTTCCATCCTTCTCCCAACTCTACCAAAATCTAGCCCTGCTTCTGTACAAACCCCAACTTTGTGTCTTAAAAAAAAAAACATATGAAGACCAATTAGTGTCACCTATATATTCTTGGATGTAACCACTGGAGTATTATCAACTTACCAGGAGAAACTGACTCTCTGTCTTCCAGCTGCTATCAATCACCAGTAGCTCCTTAGCTAGGGGTGTGACTTCTGGCCCAGTCCCCCCAATCCTGCCATGATTTGGTCTGGCTTGAGCATGAACCAGTCTCGTGCATGCTGTCACAAGCACTGTGATTTATATGCAGCTGTCCTCCTATATCCAGGAGACACTGCTTCTTCCTAGTCATTGACACTGCTAACTCTTACACTCTTTAGACCTCTTCTTCCACAACGATCCCTCCCTCCATTTCTGAGAACCACACTAACACCCACAAGAATACAATTTGTGCATCAAAAGAACATGAATTTCCAGTCACAGAAAGTAACCAGTTGAAAAATTTTATTAATATTTACTAAGAAGCCTAATAGATCTTTAATGACTATTTTGAAATTTTAAAATCAGACATTTTTTTAGCTGAAAGCAAATCTGGGGTTTTGTACAGTAAAGTAAATGCTATGCCAATGAGTTGAATTATCTGTTAATTTCCTCATTTCTCTGACAGGAGCACCTTATAGGAAGAAGGGTTTGCTTTGGCTCACAGTTTGAGGGTGTCATAAAACATAATGGCAGGTAAATTCTGGAGGTAGGAACATGAGAAAGTTGGCCATGCTTTGTCCACAGTTAGGAAGCCAAGAGAGGTATACTGGTGCTGAGCTTACTTTCCTTCTTTCTATTCATTCTGGGAATCCTGAAACTTCTGTAGGTGTCTCCCACAGTTATGGTTGGTCTTCCTGTCTCATTGAATGCACTCTATAAACTCTCTTTCAGACATTCCCAAAGGTTTGTCCCCCAGTGATTCTAGTTTATCTCAGGTTGACAATGTTAACCAACATCCCAAACCCTTAAGTAAGAAAATATAATAATCCACTTAATGTCTTTTTTGAGATAAGACTACTAGACAGTCCAGGCTAACCTCAATATAGTGACCCTTCTGTCTCAGCTTCCCAAGTGCTAGGATTAAAGGTATTTTACACTACTCCCTGCTAAAAAGCAATCCTTTTAAAGACGTTTTTGATGTATTCATATCACAGTATAGCAGATGTGATACCCTTATTTCCCACCTAAAAATGAAAGAAAAGCTTGCTCTTTCAAGTTTCCCTTTTATTTGCTCTCTTACCTATGAGTACTCAAACACAAAACATAAGTGCAAAGGGGGAAATGCAAACCATGTTACTGCTCTTGCCCTGTCAGAATAAACTGATTGGTCTTGTTGAGATTAGAAGTGGAAGACTGAAGTGCCCTCAGGGTTGGTTTCTCAGGAGACCTCTCTCCTTGGCTTGCTGATGGCTGCAAAGGCAGTCTGACCTCTGAGGATCATGTGATTTTCCCCTCCTAAAGCACCGACCCTACTGAACTAGGACTCTGCTTTTATCAAGTCTTTAGGCATGATTTCCTCTGTAAAGGCCATAGCTCTAAACACAGTCACACTGGAAGTTACTAGTTCATTATATGAACTTAGGAAGAACATACTGTAGTCCTAACAGAAGATATAAAAATTTGACCCTGCTCTTCAACAACAACAAAAGAGTGAATTAGTATTGACACTATGTCTATGGGTCATCTTATATCTGCCTTTATACAAAACTAGGAAGAGAGTCTTTCTGTTGGTTTCTATCAGTTTATCCTTAGGGGAGGCCTAAATTATACCAGTAAAATTAAGTCATATTGATGCTGAAACTTACAAGAGCAATTTCACTTGCATTTTCCTTTTAACTAATTTTTAAACTTTAAATTTCAGAGATGTTATTTAATATCATGCCAGTTCATAAATGAAAACTACTACCCAGGAAATTTCACCTGAATATACAATAACCAATTTTTAAAAGTTCCTACCAAACAGAATGACCTTGGCAATCCCTTATGTTCTTCCTCAAATAATTGCCACCAATATGTTTGTGAGAGCAGTTAATAGGGATGAGAATGCTGGTACCACCATGTCGTTTCAGCATTTGGGAGGTTGGAGCAGGAAGATTGCAAATTTGAGGCAAGCTAAGGAGATATAGTGGGAGGCTTTATTTAAAAAACAAACAAAAAACTGAAAAGAAGAAGACAGAGGCAGAAGGATCTCTGTGAATTCGAGGCCAACCTGGTCTATAGAGCTAGTTCCAGGACAACCAGGGCTGTGCATAGAAACAGTGTTTAGAAAAACAAACAAAAACAAAAATTCTCTGCATCCAGGGCTGTGCATAGAAACCATGTTTAGAAAAACAAATAAAACCAAAAATCCCCTGCAGCCAGAGCTGTGCATAGAAACCGTGTTTAGAAAAACAAACAAAAACAAAAATCCCCTGAAAACCTTAAATGAAGAGTGACAAGTTGTAATAAACTTTCTCATTAAAGAAATGAATGTATTGGCTCACATAAGAATTCGACAAAATGGATTTCACTTCATATATAGCAGGATATAGGGTGTATTAGGCGTCTCTAAAAGAACAAAACTAATGGGATGGATATATATATATATCCATATAAACATATGTATATGCATGTGTATGTGTGTATCCTTCCTACACACACACACATACACAGAGGTAGGTTTTAAAATAGTAACACGAAAAGAATTGCTTCAGTGATCTGAGAACCTGCTATTCTGAGGCTGGGTGTCTCAGCTTTTAGAACAGTCTCACAATGGCTGTCTTTCCCTGGGGAAAAGGCAGAAAAGTTGATCAACAGATAAGCCAGTAGTTGCTCATTCTCTAAGACTGGGTGCCTCCAAGTCGCAATCTGGCACCGGAAGCCTAGAAAGTTCCATTGTCCTCGTCCAGGACAAAAGCTGGGAAACGTTGGTTCTGCCATCCGTGAAAGAAGCAGCAACAGGGCAGACTAATTCCAGCAAGATGGAGGCTAGGAAAGCAAATGGTAAGATGAGCTTCCTTCTGCCACATTTTTTATCCATGCTGGCTTCAGAAGGTACTGTCCATATCCATTGTGAGTTTTCTCATGTCAATCAAAGCAATCAAGATGCTTCTTCAGGTAAGGCTCCTTCCCAGGCAATTCTAATTTGTGACAAGCTGACATTAAAACCAAGTATAATACAGGAGCGAGCTCAAGTTAAATCATCTGGACTCAGTCTCTCTGCAAGTCTTTTAGATTTCGTATTTGTTACCTGTGTTGCAAATAGCTTCATTCTGAGCCATATTATTTTTACAACTTGCTACCGTTTTCTTTAAAAAAAAAAAAACCCTCTGATTCATCTCTGCTTGGAGGCTGAACTTACTCTTGGCTACTGTGTTTAGGGATGGGTATACTCATTCCCTAACAATGCTCTAAATGCCTAGTAATTAGGAAAACGTGATTTCCTTTTCAGAATCTCAAGGGTACAAGGACACAGAACACTGAACAGCCCTCACTGTGTGGATCAATAACATTTAGGAACAATCTTCCTGATTGCTCATTGGATGGCTATTTTGGCAGCTCAATTCTTTCACAGTGGAAATGAGTTAAAATCAAGGAACCACACTACACCCTAGGAGCCACTGGTCTATAAGTTACTCGTAGCTTGGGGAAAGTATAGGAATAACCTCTGGGGATTCTGTTACTCATATGCAACAGACTTGACATAGGGGATCCTGTTCATGGGTTTTGTGCCATGAGCTGGTCAGATGCTTCATAAAAGCTGCCCATGGTTTTGGAAAGGCGAAGTGACTAAACACTGATTATGTAATGCATTGCTGGCACCATCGCCTTGTTCTAATCACTAAGCCAGGTATCAGCATTTTTATAAAGCAAAGTTATGGCTGGACGGTGGCGGTGCAAAGCATTTAATCCCAACACTCAGGAGGCAGAGGCAGTCGGATCTCTGAGTTTGAGGCCAACCTGGTCTATAAGAATAGTTCCAGGACAGGCTCCAAAGTGACAGAAAAACCCTGTCCTGAAAAACTAAAAAAAAAAAAAAGAAAAAAAAAGAAAAAAAAAGAAAGAAAGAAAAAAGAAGCAAAGTTAGGAAAAATCTTCCACTGGGCTTGGCATTCTTCAATACACCTTTAATACTTTCTCTCCTTCACTCAATCCTCAAAAATAATCTGTCACTGTGGTTTCCCCATGAGTATTTAAGAACCTTTAAAAAAATTCTGTAAAACCTGCTATAGGTGTGGTTGGTTTAAGAACTTTGAAACCTGGCTTAGTTGACATTTAGCTCAAAGTCTTCAACTCAAAGACAACATTACAATGAACCTTAAACCAGCTTTTCCCCTCAAACATCCTTACAATACATTGTGGTTAAAGTTAGGACTCATCACAATTCCATGGGAGATAGTTGTAACAATAAATAAAAATGCAAATATCAGAACTTCTTTTCCATATTATAAGGCCAGTGTCACAGTAGGGACTAGAAACTAGTCTTTTTGGCTTCCAGTTTGGAGAAATATCCTCTTTCAACACACTGACTCACCTACCTCTGAGCCTGTACTTGGGATATTCTTAATATATTTGATACTTTCATCTAACTTAGAGTCTGTTTATTGAGATCCACCATTCACTAGGTCTATTTTTCTGTTCTTTTTCTCATCGAAACAAAACAAGCCTATCTACATTCATTCATATTTTTAGAGAGTTTCTACTTTGACTGCACAATAGTCAAAGTTTGGCTGGTCAAACAAATGGAGGCAAGTATATTCTGGATATGGAGAGTGGGTTCTCTGTTGATTTTTTGAGGTTTAAAGTACTCTGTCTCTAAGTAGTTTTAGGAACAGCAGTAGCCCATGGATTATGACTGCTCTTCTTAGAAACAAATATAATGAGACCACACACACACAATTGACTTCTACCAGTTCCATTAAGTCAATTTGACTACAGTTAGGGGAAATATAAACATTTGCGAATGTAAACAAAATATAGCAACAATGCCATATGAGTGAATACTGTCTTTCAGTTGCCTCCAAATCCAATTCAAGTTATAAACACTCAGTAATTATGCGAAGTCACTTTTCTCTCATATAAGTTGGGAAACACTGTAGTAAATCAGAACTGCAAAAACTAAGCAGATTAAACTTTAATGGACCAGATTGGGGACAGTTTTTTTTCTCCCCAAGCCTTACATTTTAAATCCCCTTACAACCTACAATGTTACAGAATAATTCCCAATATAAATTATGGTTAACTTTCATTGTGCTGTTCCTATAGTAGCTCACATATTAGGATAACTTGTTTTACATGTTATAACATTCGTAACCCCAATCCCAAGAGACAAATCATAGAATGTTTATTCTGTATGAAGAAGGACATGAGAATTTCATTAAAATGTCTGAAATGTACAAATTTATAAATCAGCATATACAGTGCCCTACATCATACTTTTGAAATCCTAAATGAGCCTTGTTCAAATTCTTAAATTTGGATGTGATGATTTGGGGGGGTCCCAGGGTCTGAAATGATAAGCAAATAGTTAAACAAATTAAAGGGCCCCCAAATAGGTAAATTTCACTGTGTAGAATTTTAAAATTCCTCCTTTTAAATGCCTTTACAAATTAAGACTCACTTAGAAATGGTACCAGATAGTTCTAATATGGCAAATATCCTAACAAATGAGCTCTCATCCATCTACAGAAATATATTTCACCAGAATTTAAGTATCTCAAAACTGTTTTCATTTTAAGTATTTACCACTCTCTTAGCAAAAGTATCTTAAAACCTCCATGATTCAAATTTTTAGTATTGGTGATTTAAATAGAGGAAAAGTAGCTTTTAAAAATCTTTCTATATTGAAGTAAGCTACTCAAATTGTTCTTACAGTAGTATCTAAGTTTATTATAATTTATTTTTAAGAAATACGATCTCAATATTTATTGTAATGTTTGCTAAAGTGTGTAGTTAAAAAACATGATTGATTTTAAGAACTTATTCATTTCCAGCACAAACGAAACTATTACTATGCAGCTTGCTTTGTAGATTTCAAATGTTCAACAATTTGATTTTTAATATTGAAATAGAATTGAACAGGAGAGAAAGAGGAAGAGCAGAAAAATATATAGCTCAATAAAACAATAAAAAAGAAATAGAATTGAGCATCAACATCACTTTAAAGGTTAAAAGCTCCTCTAATCAACAATATTTTGATGAAAGTAATGTTTTTCTTTCTTATTCAAATTTCTGCCATCTCTGTGTTTCATGGAATTTCAAAAATACAGTCACATCCACTGAAAATCTCAGAAAGTGACCTGATTTAGAATATATATATAATTTATATTATATATATAATTTATATTATATATATATATGAAGCAAAATTAGTTCACACTAGATTAAGGTGACCTTAAATTCAGTTAGCACATATATGAAGTTAGGAACACACCCAGAGAAGAAGATCTAAAATACTGTAAAGTGCATCCAAAGCCACCAGGATATGGTAAGAGATACCAGGAGCTGGGAAAAAGCAAGCACAAATTCCACAGAACCTTGAAAAAAAGAGGTGTTTCTGTAAGCTCCTTTATTTTAGTCTTATGAACTCCTAAACTGTGACTTTCTATTTTAAGCTACACAGCCACAGTCATTTGTTATGACAACCATTGGAAAAATACTTTCGGTTCCATGTTCTCTCCAAAGTTCATTCCAACAATCAGTACACATCTCACTCTTCATTAGAGGACATGTAACAGCTCTGCGTAGGCTCCAATAGAATTGTCCCCTACATAAGAGGAAGTATAAGCACAAATCTCAAAGAATGTTAACTTGAACCTCCACTAAATTGTCTTGAAGTTTTCTGCTAGACTGGACCCCGCTGTCTTTGCCATCTCTGTAGAGCAGTGTCCACCCTCATAGCAAATCCTCTCACGAGTAGCTTCCACCCTCACAGCAAATCCTCTCACAGTTCTCTTCAGCACATTCTCTGGCTTTATTCCTGCCCCTTCTGACTTCTGAAGTAAGATCTAAAATCTATATGATGATTGTTGAATAAACACAATATCTGGGATTTCATCTATTAAAAATCTCATTAAGGCAATTGACTACCATAATTTATCAGGTCTTTGCAGAAGTGTCCCATGTTGTGAAGTCATTCAGGTCAAACTGCAACCAAGTAAACACACACTTAAATATCCACATTCAGGATTCAAATATGACAACTACCATCGTAATAAGTTTAACCCTAAAGTCTAATGGCAACAAAGAAGAGAGAGAAATAAAATAAAAAAGGAAAGGAAGGGATGAAGAGAGAGAGGAAAAGAGGAAAGCCCGGAGAAAGTGATTACAAGCATGAGTAAGGATTATAGCAATACATATGTTTTTCTGGGTATACTCATCATAAACTGAAAATATTATAAATCAATAAAACAAAGGATACACCTAAGCTCCCAATCCTCTAAATTCAGCAACACAACACACTATGGTCTTAGTACTTCCTTTACTCTGAACTCAAGGCTGGCTGGGTGCTGTCTTCTGTTTCTGCTCTTCTGCATTTCTAGAGGGTACAAGCTTGCTTGTCAGTGCCAAGAGAGAGAAAGCAAACTCAGAGGTCAAACCTCCAAGTTCAGTTCCAGTTGAGCATGTTATTGCCTTTGTAGCATTTTACTGTTAACCACCATTAAGTCAAACCACTGTAGGTTGAGAACTGTCGGTAATGACTCGTTCCTCATTTGTAATTTTAAAGAAAGATATGTGCACGAAGCCCTTTCATCATTTATTATTCATCATTATTCATCCTAAATAAATGTTTAAGATCTGCTGTGGCTCTGTCAGCAATGCTGCGAATGTGTTAACTTCTTTAAGTTAAATATATTTCAAATGTAATGAAAGACTATTTACAGAAAATTACTGCTAATTGGTCACAGATGCTCTACCATTTGGACTTGTAAGATGTCAATATTTACCATATTAACTACATATTTGATCTGAGCACTGCTAAGGCAATACTGTAATCACCTTCTAGGCTGCTTAAGGTAAACCTTTTTCGTAGAATTTGTTTTTACTTGTATACTTGTACATATAAACAATAGATTGTATTGTTTTGTCTCTTCTACATCATAAATTGGATTATAATTTCTCATTTTCAGTTAGGTCTTTATATTTAAATTTGTAAGTTTTATCATGATATGCAATAATGCTATAGGGAATTACCTGTGTTGTGATCCAGAAAAAACTTTTAAGTAAGTGTAATCATACATTAATTTTAGTATGTCACCTAATATATAGCAGTATGTTGTCATGCTTTCCTCTGTTTCTTATGTGTTTAGTTTAACCATTATATTTAATGTTTCTAAAATACATAATGTGGTGGTTTGAATAGGAATGACCCCCATAGACTCACATATTTGAGTGCTTGGTCTTTAGAGAGTGGTGCTACTTGATAGGGATTAGTTGTGGCCTCCTTGGAGGAAATGTGTCACTGGGGGTGGGCTTTGGGGTTTCCAATGCTCAAGGACCAGTCTTTCTCTTTTCCTGCTGCCTACCAAAATATAGAACTATCAGCTGCCTCTGCAGCACCATGTCTGCCTACATGTCATCTTGCTTCCTGCCACAACAATAATGGACTAAACCGCTGAATCTGAAATCAAACGCCAACAAAACATTTTCCTTTATAAGCATTGTCCTGGTCATGTTGTCTCTTCACAGCAATAGAACATTGACTAAGACATAATACAGTAAAATTATTATAAATATTCCTCTATTCTGAATATTTAACATATTTCTTTTTAGCTCAACCTTTGAAATTATCCCTTAATAAATAAAAATAAATCACAGGAATTGTTGACTTTTATTATAATTAGAGATATCTCATTTGATTATATTAGCAAATATTTTTATATTGTCTGATTTATTACTTACTTTTCTTTTGGTGTCTTAAAGAAATATAGATGGAATATTTGTATAATAATGATTTTTATTTTCTGTACAGTCTTAGAGATATAAAAATTATCACAACCTTAGTCTTCCCTTAACTACTTAACCCAATAGAGTACATTAACATACATAAGAGCAAATTTTGGCTATTTTCAAAGACAGCAATAACAGTGTCCCATTATTAATTAATTAATTAAACCAATAATTCTCTGATTTTGGTTGTCACCATCTGCAGTTTTCCGATGAGGGAATAGTGACCTTGTCTTGCAGATTCAAATCTCACTGTGTTTAAGGTGGCTAAGTGGACATTCAGTCAGAAGATTTCTGTCTACCATGAGTCAGCAGATAAGTAACAAGTCCTCACTCTGAGCTGAAGAGACTCAGCTATTAGAATGTATATAACTGCAAACCACCAGCTCCCCCAGCCCCCTGCCCTGCAAATGCCAAGCTCACAGGAGTCAACACTGTTAGTTACTTCCCTAACAGGACTCAAAAATGTAAATTAAATCAATCTTCTTTTCATGATATAGCTTAGTTTTACTGCACATATCAAACTGCTTAATCTAGAAACCTTGAAAAACAATACAGTCCATTCTTCTATTGTTTCTTTTCCTAAGATTTTTAACAATTCAATTACATCACCTTCTGAAGTCCTTCATTCAGGAAGATCTCATTATTTATCAACACATATGGCCTTTCTGGTAGCTGTTTGTCATATGAGCCCTAGGGTACCACCTGCATTCTACTGTGTTCTGGAAAGATAGCAAAGGTATAAATCACATGGGGGAAAGATAACCCATGCACACCTGGAATACAGGGTGGAGAACTGAGAGGGAAGGTAGAGAGGGAAACAAAGAACAATTAAGATGAGGACCCAGAAACAAAAAAATATAGAGGCTTGTTTGGAACACTGGAGAGTACAAGACTGATGAAGAAGTAAGAAGGAGTAGGTGGAGAGGAGGAGGAGGAGGAGGAGGTGGAGCAGAAGGAAGAGGAGGAGGAGACAAGAAGGAGGAGGGAAAGAAAGAGGAGGAAGAGGAGAAGACAAGGAAATGGAAGATAATTTTTCAATGAATCAAAGGAGATAGTGATCAGACATTAAATGACAACCTTAGTTACTCTAGGAGTCTCAGTGTTTGGGCAGACATATCCCTACTGGAACCTTCCATCATGCTCCAGCCTTGTATTTGTAGCTACTAAAGAAACCAAACTGGCTCTGTGACCAGGTAACAAACATTTTCTTCTTATGCTGTGTGATGGCTGTCACTCTTCACTCACACTGTCAGAGACTGAAGGCAGCCACAGAGAGCCTGCAAATGAATAGTTGTGCATACATTCAAACAAACTTTACCTGAAGATCAGACAGAAGGTTGGAATTACCCATAAGCCATAAATATTCCTCAATGGTTTAGAAGAGCTCCAGAAAGTAGTAGAAAATTATTCAGGAAATTATCGAAATGGCTATCTAAACTCTTATCTAAAACTATCCAGCAGGTCTTGAATACCTGGAGCAGCTCGTCAGAGTTGACTACTAATCCCTGTTTGACAAGAACAAATATTACATGAGAAAATGGTGAATATGAATATCCATGCACATAAATATAAAGGTTTTAGTACAGACAGATCGTGTGCTGTTTCTGCTGATTTAACCACAAAATAAAAACTTTAAATCTTAGATAATTGAAAACTCTGTGCTTGCACATAATTTTAAGGAATGCATTGTTTATTTAAACCTTCTAAAAATCTTATTAACTTTAAAGAAAGGATAGTTGCTTAAGTAAAATTCTTCCCAGAACCCAGATATATGTCTGATGCAGTGGATTGTGTTTAGTTCCATGTATTTAGGTAACATCCATAATATTCTCCTTTCTAACAGCTGAAAAATCGGGGCTTACAGAGTTCAACACATGTGGCAATGTCCACTCACATTGTCTAAAGCAGATCCCAAATCAGGGTGCCTCCTGAGTTTATCAGTTTGGTTATACTATGTAAATACAGGAAAGAAAAAGAATATAGGGATAATTATCTAATTACAACTAATATTGAGCAAATGTAGCATGGTTATTAAAATATCTTTATGGAACAAACTTGAAATTTATCAACTTGAAACTCTGCTTTTGACAGGGATATGGCTCACCACCCTCACTTCTAAACACACCATGTTTATCGCATGACCTTGCCTATTGTCCAGTCTGTTTATTCACCGAACGGTTTCTGGCCTGAACCATGTTGTTGGCAGACTTACCTGTATGGTTTGGAAGTGTAATTAAGAAAACTACTAAAAGAGTGTGTCAGCACAGCTTCACTGTGTAGCTAGAGAAGCAACCTTCTGGAGTTGGAACAACCACAGAGAAAAACTGGGGTCTGGGAGCTCTGGTCACCTTTGTCTCCATTCAGCTCTCCAGATCCCTTGCTACAATCTTATGTTCCACAGGACATCCCATAATCTATAAAACACCTTACTTTTTATTTTTGTTTAAGTTAATTTGATTCCTGTTTTGTTTGTGTGTAGTTTTTTCTAATTATAAAGATGTAATTAATATAATAAATCATCCAGTAGGTGATAGTCCTATCTCACCTGACTCGGAAAAAAATGTCTATATTAATGAAACTTAAAAGAAAAGTCTATGCAGATTGTATATACTATATACAGAAAGAAAACGTATAATATATGGCAAAAATCCCAGGGGAAGGTATCTGCCTTGCTAAACATGTTAGTGTGTTAGAAAGATATTCATGTTGGTTTGATTAATGAGCTAGCTAAGTTCAGAAGGAACTCTGACCTTCAGCCTTCCAGACAAATATTACAATAAATATTTTAGGCATGAGATGCCATAGATGGAGCCCATGAGCTTTGGTCTGTCATGCAAACTGCCCCTAGTGGTATTAGCTACTACACCTAGGCATTCCTATTGGAGGGAAACACCACACCACTGATGTACATCCTTAGCCTGGCTTTATGGTTTTCATTTCAAAACAGGATCTCATTAAGTTGCCCGGCCTGGACTTGAGCTCACCTTATAGCAAAGGCAGGCCTTGAACTTTTTAAGTTTCCCACTTCAGTCTAACAAGCAGCTGACTCAGAGAAACTGAATGGATGTGAGATATAATTTCTACATTGAGCCTCTTTCCTATATCAGAAATGACAAAGGGTTAGCAGAGATAGGCATGTGTCAATAATTAGTATATAATTGAAAACATCCAGATGATAGGCATGCATTGGCATATTACAGTCATTCTCCTTGTAAGCAATGAATTATATCACTATTAGAGCTTTTTCTTTTCTTTTAAAATGAGTTTTTTTAAATCTTTGACAATTACTTACTTGCATACAATTCATTGATGTCATAGTCTTTCTACCACCATTATCTTCTCTTCTGTCCTTCCATTTCTTGTCACTTTTTTATGTCCCAAGTAGACCCTTTCCATTACCGTGTGTGTGTGTGTGTGTTTGTGTGTCTGTCTGTCTGTCTGTGTGTGCATGCGCATGTGCACCAGTCTAGTGCAGGTAGTCAAAGATTCTGTGCTTATAATTGCCTTGGCCATACCATATTTAGAAGACAGCATTTTATAAACTTATTCCCATTCTCCACCTCTTGCATCCCTGTCACCTGATCTTTTGTGATGTCCCCTGAGCCTCGGAGTGGATGAAATAGATGTCCCACTAAGGGCTCTTTCTGATAAAACATGCCTCCTTTCTTAAGTGTGCAGCATCATCTTCTGATACGTGCATCTCAAAATGTGGGTGCTGGGCCATCAACATCAGCACTACCTGGGAACTTGTTGCACATGGAAAATATAAGGTTCCACTCAGGTCTTACTAAATTCGGGGCCAGAAGTTTGAGATTTTGCTGCATACCAAGAATTAAGAACCACTGCCCCAGACAAGCAAGGCTTATCAATGGTACCTGTAGAGTAAGAAGATATTGATAATGCTTCTATACACAAGTTTGAGGACAGCCAAACATACATAATTAAATGTTTGAATATGTCAGTTTATCCCTGAAATATATATATATATATATATATATATATATATATATATATATATTCACACATACACACACACATACATACACACACACACATACATTCAGGCATAACGCTTCTGAGCAAAATGTGACACTATTAATATAGAAATCTTTATGCTATCTTTTTTAGAAAATTCACTTATTTTCTTAGGCACTTGATATAAATGATTAATAAATGATGAGGTCATACATGGATTTTTCTCAGTAGTTCAGAGTTTGGATCCTGTCATAGCAGGCTACTTATATTTCAAAAATTTTTATTTTTTGCTTGAGTGAAAAACAGATTTGTGTTTTGGAATGATTCCATTAATTCTGCAGAATAAAGAACATAGGTATAATAATGTCTATCTACATGCCATGACACATCACTTAGTATGCTCCTGTGTGACCCACGAAGTTAGCCATTATATGAAAGTTTCAACTTCCTTTTTATATTGTTGTATTACTGTGTCAACAAAATTTTCTTGAATTATGAGAAAATGCCCCTGAATATTTCTTAAATATAATAAACCCTAAAACCCAAAACAGCCAAAATTATACTTGGACAATTGAGAACTATTTTCTATTTTTATTTTATGAGTCTTGCAGGTATGTTTGTCTGTGCAACATGCAGATGCTTTGTTCCCACAGCTGTTAGAAAGAGATCCCTGCAAGTGCAGTGAGAAATGGTGTGAGTCACTGTGTGGATGGTATGGATCGTTCACTGGTACTCTGGAAAAAAAAATCAAGTGCTGTAATCACTGAGTCGTCTATCCAGCACTCTCTGGTTTGTTTTACAATTTAGTATGACTCAGACCTTTAGCTGAAAGGATACATTTAAATATTACTTTACATTTTTATATATACAGTATATCTAAATCAAATATAACTTATATATGAAATATTAAATTGGATTTAAATAGACTTACTCACTGGCTGTTGTGATTATAAGAGATGATAATATTGTTAGCATAAGTATTTTTGAAATTTTTTATTATTTGACAGTTTATGCATATAATGAATGTGGTCATGTTTCACATGCCCATTACCCTCCATTCGCCACCTACTCTCCCAGCCAAACCCTCTCCTACTGTCCTCTCTGTTTCTCTGTGTGTGAAACTCCCTGGGTTTATTTAGGATTCCTTGTCTGGGAACATGTGGGAGATTATTTACTGGTACATGGCCAGCTTACCAGGGGCTAGACCACTGAAGAAATTGACACCTGCTCCCCAGGGGGATGAGAAATTTTAAACATTTAGAGGGGGAAAATCTATGAAGTCATAAAACAAGGGATTCTCTTGATAGTTCTAAATATAACTACTTGCTCTTCTCTGAATAAGATAAAGAGTTTGACAATCTACTTTTTTGATCCTCTTAGCTGTTGAGAGTTATGAAATAACATTAGCGAATTAGGAAAATAATGACACACACTGTGACACATTTCACAAATAACGTGAGAAATCTATAAAGCTGCAATAAACTGGTATGTCTCAAGCATCAAGGTCATTGGAGAAATTTTGAAGTCTTCTAATATATTTAAAATGTTACTTCAATTCAGCTTTACAGCGAGGCAACGCTTGCAGTTAAACTCTTTTGCCAATAGGTGGCGAAAAAGTTTAATCATTATTCCAATAGTTTAGTTTACGAAGAAATAAATGTATCAAAACACTTTCTTAAGAAGAAATAAAAGTGGCAGGGTTCACCTCCAACCACCTCAAAAAAATTAGTGCAGCAATGTGCATTTAATCAGTCTTTGCTGCCTATGTTACAGGTACTCTTAAGAATGTTCGACTGGTTGGTGGTACTGGACCTCACGAGGGCAGAGTGGAAATCTTCCACCAAGGCAGGTGGGGGACAATCTGTGATGACCGCTGGGATATACGTGCTGGACAAGTTGTCTGCAGGAGTCTAGGATACCAAGGTGTCCAAGCCGTGCACAAGAGAGCTCACTTTGGACAAGGTAATCAAAAATCTGGTGTTTTTTTAAAAAGTGAAGTAGGCTTTTTCAAACATACCTTAAAGAATTTCAAACATTCCTTAAAGAATTTCAAACATGAGGACTGAATGTACATCACTATCTCCCTGTCTCCTCCAACTCCCTCCACCCAGTGCCCAAATTCTTGAAAGTAGACAGGTTTTTGTTGTTGTTGTTTGTTTGTTTTTTTACCATTTGGAAACCAAGTAGGTACAGAAGCATGTAAGACAAAAGAAAAGAATTCTGCACAAAAGTTTTGAGGAAAGTAGATGCCCTTGGGAAATATGCATATATAGACATATTATGTGTGTATATGTAAATAAGTATGTGTATATGTATGCATATACATGTATATATGTGTTGAATATGCACACACACATATGGCATGCTTCCTAACAACCTAATATCTCCATTTTATTTAAGCTTGCTTGGTTAGTTGGTAAAGCAAGTAATATCATTGGTCAGGAAGATCAAGAGGGATAAGAGTATGAGTCATTGACAGAATGTAGTACATCATTGGTGGTTGAGTTTGCACAACTGATTCTGGAGATGTTTGTTCAACATTTGTGTTGACTTACAATCTGTCCATGGTGGACTTAGAGGAGGGTCCCAACCTCCGTTTGAGTTCCACAGAAGTAAAGTTTGTCATTCCCCTCACTTGGCTTAGAAAACATGGGATACTTCTTTGGCTACATATATGCTAATATATCTCACCTAGATGGCAGGAACCAGTTCTACGATTACATTAAAGAGCTAAGGGAGAATTTACACTGGAAAATATCTTTAAATGTACACCCATAACAATTTCGCTGTAAATTGGTGTTTCTAAATTTGCATCTTATAATAAACCCAACGTGTAGTTAAACATCTACAAATGTTTTGATTCTGAATAATGAAGAGATTTTCATTCATGTTTTCTAGATATTCCAGTCTTCAAATAAGTTTCTCTGCATTGAAGTTCTAGCTTTTGTAATTTTATAGCTTTATTATTCCTGATGCATGTGGTCAATCAGGAAAAAAATTGAGAAGGAATTTATGTAAAATTATAAAGATAAAGTAATATGTCATCTCATATATATTTCAATATTGGAAAGATACCAAATTATTGTAACCCAATACTAGAATAAGATTAGATGCTTAATATTCCCATGACAGATATGACTTATGATATGATACCACAATTTAGTGATAATGATGAACCTGATATTATGCTGAGCACATTAATAGTATTGACAATGGGTCATGATTACATCCTTTTCTTAAATTAATTTCCATAATAGGTAATAAGAGATGAATTTGAGCAGAGACCCCAGATTCTATGTCGTCAAATGCATGCTTTCATCTGGTGACGAGACCACATGTAAGATAAGAGATTCCTGGTGTGCTCAGTTTGTGTCACACATTAAGTTCCTGGTTATCTATTATTTAATTTGTGCCATAAAATGTGAATTGAAAACACAAAGGAAATGTAAAATACTTATATTTACCATAATACTATGGATTAACATGGTTACAAACTTCTCATCCCTATCACAACTTCAGGACTTTTATTCTACCTTTTAGTTGTGATTTTATTTAGTATGGAATCCCACACCTATATACAAAGCACTGCAGATGCTAAGGCAGGAGGATATAAAGTCAAAGACAGCCTAGGCTACCTATCAAGACCCTCTCAAATAAATAAAACAAATGAAAAGAGTGACAATGATATGTGTAGAGGTTAAGCATCCTTCTACCCTTAAATTTACTTTTTAGAATAAAATATTTTGATCAATGGGTTAATTTTTTTCTAAGAGAAGAGTTAAAAGAACTGAAATGGCAATCTGAGTTTTCATATGCTGTAGAAAAAAACTAAATATCTGCTTGATTTAAAAAATAGAATAAAAATCTTTTTAAAATAAATATGTAAGACATATTTATAAATAAAACATATTGAAAGACTTTGTCACTTATGAAGTCAACATCTCTGGGTTTAAAAGAATATGCCATTTCTGCCTCAATGCCTCTTTTCTTGGTAAGCAGCTGACCCTACTTCAAGTTTAGAATAACAACATGTAGATAACTTCTATTCTTAATCGCTATCTTCATTGTAAAAAAAATGTCAAATCCATAGTTATACTTGTTTCACTGAGACCCATGCAGTTAATTCATCTCTCATATGTTCAGACGAACCTTTCATCTATTACAGAAAGAACATCACATCAAAGTGACAAAAATAGAGTAATTTTAATTCGGGAGACCTAATGAGCTTCAGTGAAATGCAATGTGGTTCTGCACCTTATTTCTCTGAGCTTGAAGACTTGCTATGTATTTCAAGTATGTTTTCAATAGATCCTTACAACCTAGAGAGAAAGAGCACTGGGAATGGACATGATCCTGAGATTGTGCTAACTGTAAGATCTAGCTCTATAAGTCAAATATTCTGGAGACGCCCTCCCTAGGCATGCTGAGGGGCATACTTCATCATCTAGAAGATACTAAATCCAGTACAGTTAACAATGTGGTTTAATCATCACATGGTTCTTCCAAGCCTGTATTCATTCCAAGGAAATATACATCTGAGCACACAGCCTGAAAATGCTTTCTCTTCCAGCAGAGAATGAAATGATAGGATTCAGAATCAAGTGATGCAGTAAGGAGGCTGTTAGTTAGTTCCCAGCCACTTAGCTCTGAAACAATCACACATAAACTGTATTATTTAAATCACTGCTTGGCCCATTAGTTCTAGCTTCTACTTGGCTAACTCTTACATCTAAATTTAACCCATCTCTATTAATCTGTGCACTACCACAAGGTCATGGCCTACCAGCAATGTTTCAGCATGTCTGTCTTCAGCGGCAGCACCATGGCTTGTCCCTGCTTCGCCTCCTTTCTCATTCAGTTTAGTTTTCCCTACCTAGTTCTAGTCTTCTATAGCTCTGCTATAGGCCCAAAGCAGTTCCTTTATTAACCAATGATATTTACAGCATACAGAGGGAAATACCACATCACTTCCCATTTTCTTGTTTAAATAAAAAGGAAGGCTTTATCTTCAACATAGTAAAATTACATATAACAAAACAGGTATCAAGTAGGAATTACAGTAACAATATTTATATCTACTTTATCTTTTATCAAAACTAAGGAAAACTATAACTATCAATTCTTCAACTGTATCAAAGACTCCAGAAGGATATAATATTGCCTAAGTAAACTAGAAGTGCATTGTAAGCAACTTCCAAAATTCTAGAATTGACAGAGACATCTCGCTGCCTGGACAGTCACCCAAAGTTCTTCTGCATCATTGGGGCATCCATCTTCAGTCTACAGGCCCATAGTATCCTGCAGACTTTTCCATGAAGCAGGAAATTTCAAAGACAGTTTTACCTATATTGGTAGTTTGTCAATCACTTTCTTCTGTGTCCTGCAGAATGTCTGACAGACACTTTCATGAATCAGGAACCCTGAAGGATTGTCTCCCCTTCTTTAGGCAACTTCAGCAGTCATTTCTCTGTGGGTCCTGCATGTACAGTTCATCAAGCACTACAGGCAAGAACAGTTTTTTGCCCAAATGGGTAACCAACCCATAAGAAGCCTCTTTGATGCCCACCATCCTCTTGAAGTAGATCGATGCTTTAAGAAACAGATGTATCTCACTGTCATGAAAAATTCTAACTTCTTTAAACATTTTAAATGCCATATTCTGAAGGTTCCTGAAAGATTTGAAGAATAACTATCTGAAATAAATCTCTCTATATCTAGAAAATCTAACTAACATGACTACAAGCTTGAGTATTAAAGATTAATATCTATTAAGTGTATTTCTTAATTATACATTACATTTTTAAATGTGGTGGACAAACATAATACCTTAAACAAGATCAGAAATACATATACACAGTATAACAAAATTAAATTTGTATCAATAAAGGAAGATTCATACCAATGTAAATCTCTATAGTATACACCCTTTAAGTGTGAACAAATATTTATGAACAATATTTGGGAATTTGGGCATAGTTTTCTAGACTATTTCTTGCTGATTGGAGGCACTGTTAATCAGATCTTTCATGACGTATCCTTTATTCTAGGTTCATCTCAGTCAGCAGTTGGATGAAGTAATGGGGAGGGGGTGTTCATGGCAACCTTTCAGGATGTCTTGGTCTCTCAAACCATATTAGTCTGGAAGCATTCCATAGGTTCTCATCCTCCATGGAAACAAAAGAAGAACCTCTTTTCCAAAGCAACATATGCTTAGATCCATATTTTGTAATCAAGATATCTTTAAAATGTATATGCTGGTTTAGCTTAGCAGCCCATACAAAGAAATGTATATCTGTACTTAGCTTCTTCACAGTCAAAAAATTCAAAGAAAACACAATAATATACATAATCCAGACTCTTTTTGCATATTCCATCTTACATGGCAGTTTTTTACTCTACTACTTTTTAATATTTATTTCATTATCTTGTCTCCTTTAACCTATGACTGTCTGCACTCTGTCTCTTTAAAGAGTTTGTTTTTTTTTATAAACCATTTTTTATGACTCTCTATTTTTTCTCTCTCCCAAGCCTATGTACATTTATCCAACACCGTGACCTATTTAGAGGTCTTTTATATATGAATCTGTCCAGGAGCACTTCTTAAAATGCTAAGCACTTCTTAAGAACTTAAGCTGCAGCATTACTGGGGCAATATGATACTTCCTGCTTGCCCCACCCAGCGTAGAATAGAGGAGATGCTCGCCACCTCCAAGAGCCATGTATAATGCCCCATGTCTAGGCACATAGCTGGTCCATGATGCCACCAAACAAGCCATAGCACATTTCTTACAAAACCAATTCAAATGCTAAGTCTCCTGAAAGAACCAGAGGTCATGCTGACAGCACAAGCAGGAAAGCCAGCATTTCAAAATGGCTGCAGCTTTTTTTTTTTTTCTGTTACTGCTCAATCAGAAAAACCTCTCTTAACGGAGTCACAGCATGCCAACAGTAAGCAAAGCCCTTAGGGGAAACCCGTAGCTAAACTTTGTTTTTTAGTGTCTAGAATTCCTTTTCAAGCCCTCTCAGGTTTTATGTGGACTTAGTCTACCATGTTGGCGACAATTTATAGTAAGGAGGCCTCTAGTTAGTTCCGGGCCACTTTGCCCCAAAATAATAGCATAGAAACTATATTATTTAAATCACTGTTTGGCTCTAGCTTCTCATTGGCTAAGTCTTACATCTTAATCTAACCCATCCCCATTAATCTGTGAATCACCATGCAGTTGTGGCCTACCAGCAAAGTTTCAGTATGTCTGTCTCCAGTGGTAGCTTCATGGCTTCTCCCTAACTCTGCCTTCTTTATCCCAGCATTCATTTTAGTTTTCCCTACCTAGCTCTGTTCCCCTATAGTTCTGCTATAGGCCCAAAGCAGTTCCTTTATTAAGCAATGATATTCACACCATACAGAGGGGATTCCCACATCAAAGTAAATTATTTATGCAGCTATTCAATAATAAATCTCTTAAATCTTGATATAACAGAGTTATTTTTAATAGATATAACTTAATGAGGCTGTACATGTATGGTATATAGTAAATCTGAACACTGTCTCAAAACTTCTTCCAATAAATCCGTATAGTGAAAACACACATTACTTTTTCTTACACATTTCTGAGCACTTTTGAAGGAAATTAGAAAGACCAGAAACTTTATAACTCAGAAATGTACATTGAAGCCTTGTCACTGGTACTTTTTTCTCAGCATTTCAATAAAATGAGAAACATGTTGTCACATACCTGTTTAGAGTATTTAAGGTACTAGCACGTGGAAAGCACCCAGTAGAAGCCCCTTCCCAGCTTCCTAGTACTCAGAGGTCTGTGCTCACAAGCAGTACACACTCAACAATGAGAAGTCCATTTTGTACTCTGCTTGAAAGAAGAGCCAGAATTACATAGAATGATGTAGAACGATACCACACAGTGATTCTAGAGCTACTCTGTGAGTCAGAAAGATACATGCAATTTTCCCCTGTGAGAAAAGTGTTCTGACAGGACTGCTCCACATCAGCCCAACTCTCCCTTCAGTTCTCTGCTACTCACTACCAACCCACTGAAGAATGATTAGGAAAAACTTAAACAATGAAGCAAGATGAGTGTGGAAACAGATAAACAAAACCAAGATGGGTTGTTCTGAATAAAAAATGAAAACATCTTGAAATATAGGTGTTGTGGTCTACATCATGGAATATTATATGAGCCAGAGTTTCCCAGTAAGCTACTTTGAGAAAAACTATTTTTGTAAGAAATTTAGGACTTTGTTCTAATACTTTTCCATATTTATTTACAGTTCCACCCAGGAGGTGGGAGAAAGATAATTCTGATTGCAGAATAGAGACAAAAAAGAAAGCCTAGAGATATGAATGAATGATAGGTAGCAAAAGACAAACATGATTGTGAGTTTTAACTATAACTATTTACTAATTGCTTGGGAAAATAAGAAGAATCCAGCTAATTTTATATTGTCTACAGTTACCAAAATTTAAATAAAAGAAGAAAAATTTTAATTCATCCACTGCATACAAATACCCCATTTCAGAGACAATGTAGTTTTCCTTTTTTTTCTTTTCTTTCAAGTTTCAAAATAGCAAACCTGACTTACCAGAGATAATCCTCATTAGCTTTAAGAACAATTAGCTCTACAGCTGCAAGCAAAATGATTTATTGGAATAAAGCTTAAAGCATGCTCCTTTAAATAGGTTTTTTTCATTTGCATATGTTGTTTGCATAAAGTAGAATGTTCTTTTTTCCCTCAGTAGTAGAAACTGTTAAGTTTCGGGCAGTGAAGAGAGAGTCATCTGGCGTTTGTCATTGTAGGAGGGAGAAGGACCCTGTTCTCTGTCCAGCCTCTCCCATCTTTTTTCTTGTTTTCACTCTGTAGCAAACAAAGATGAACTTTATCAGGCAATGGTGTTTTTCCAGGATTCTGCTCATGAAAGTGAGAACTGAAACAAAAGTATATGTTTACTTTCTCTTAAATTAACCATGCTAAGCTCTAAACTTTAGAACAGAAACAAATGAAAATTCTCATCATATTACTGTCTCTTGCTCTTTCTTAGCTGACTAATCTTTGCTTTATATTAACTGCTACCACTTTTAATACTTTGTTTTCCAGTGAAATATTTCAAAAAATGCAAAAGGAGAAAGGTAGCAACCCAAATTTAACTCTACATCTTTAACCTATCTTGCAGTGAAATATTATAAAATAATCCCAAAGATTAAGGCTATGTAACATAGTTGTTAAAATCATACCATCCCTCTATGTTAATAAAAATCTATGTAGTGGCAGCAGGCATATTTCAGGCTGGTACTGGGAGTGATATAGACAAGCTGATCTCCAGAGCCCATTGGTCATCCAGTTTTTCTGAACCAATGCACTTCAGGTTCGGTGAGAGACCCTGTCTTAAAACACAAGAGGAAGAGTAATCAAGGATGATACTTGAGTTGACCTCTTACATCCACACACATGCATACATACTCTCACATATACACACACCTGCACCCAAATATGCACATACCTGCTTCCTATCCACCTGCCAGCATACATATTTTGTAAATATTTTCTAATGCAAATATTTGAATTTTGGGTGTTATGGAAGAGATCATGGGTCCTGTTTTACTAGTTATATTAGCAAAGGCAGGACCAAGTGTGCATTGCCATCTGTATGATCTCATTTGTGGATCACAGGTAGAAACAGGATCAATAGCCCGAACTGTTTTCCATAGTGTAGGTATGGCTAGTATGGATGACAAAACTTGCCCAAACTTTCAGTCATCAGGAAACCAAGGATTTCTTGGCAAGTTAACATCTTAATCCAGCACCAATAGTTTACTTTTTCTACTAGACAGAATCCTTCGTAATTTTTTGTCAATGATATTTTTTTGCCCTAAATAACTTGCTCATTTAGAACCTTAATGTCATAGAATGCCAATATCAAATGGAATCTTATAATCATGCTAGCTCTGCTCTTAGATTCAACATAAGACAAAATTATGGGAAATATATAGTCTTTCAGAGCCACAAAACAATACTCTGAACCACAGGGCCAACATCTTTCATTCTATTTTGTTATTGAAGTTGTTTCAGTTTCAATACAAAACATTGTTTTTTCCCAAAGCAAAATGTTTGTACAACACACTTCAAAACTACAAGTACAAAAGTGATATGAATTCATATCATCCATCTACAACTAGATAAAATTAAAATATATTCAGATACCTTGAGTAAACAGGGATCTTTTGACTAACAAGTCCATCTTCTCAACAACTGACTGAAAATCTCATCACCTCACCATGTATCAGTTAATATGTGAAATACAACAATCATCCTCCCTCTAAAAATGGAATAAATCTGAAGATTAAACATACTTGTCACTCAAAAAGTGCTAATATTGTGCCCTTTTCAAGGTTAAGAGGAAATAGAACCACCGAGCAATATAAACTGGGATCATAAAACTCCAGAAACAATTGGTAACAGTTGCATTCTTGTTTGTTTTTAGAAACACAAAAGTATGCTCTTTGTTTTCTCTAACAGATATCAAATATCAAGGGAAATAAATCATAAATATATAGGTGCATAGGTGTGATAGAGAAATGATATATAGGTAAGTAGATAGGAGACAGGTGTATAGATAGATAAATGATGGATAACTGTGGCTAGGTCAATGGAGTAACAGTTTGGTTGCAAAGCATATCTATTACATTCTACACAATACAAATATGTTCCCAATGAGTACAAAGAATATATTACAGACAAACACCCAGCTGTGACTGAAATAACAGCAGAATTCCTTGAATAATTGTTTATATCTAAAGAAACAAAAACAAATCTACTTTTTAATCTTTCAGGTTTGTATAAAGATAAAATTTTATGAATTTTATGTTACCTTTGCATTAATTTTTAAAGGCATAAAACCATTTGGAACAAGCTGGAAAATATGTATTAAGTAAAATTTTCCCTTAGCTCAATAGTTCTGAATATATTAATACACAAATAAAGCAAATATTTATAAATTATTTCTTTACCTCTACTTAGCTTCTGTTTGACAAGTAAATATTACTGGGTTCAGTGTCTCCATGGTTTTGCTTGGCTTTGCTCTCTGCTATTTTGAGAAAGCTTTGTAAAGTCTGCATCTGTTTATCTATAAAATGAAAATATTGCCTTTATTTTAAAGGTTAGGAGTAAACAGAATTAGATGGAGAAATACCCTAGGTTATCATCTTCAAGCACTCCAAATGTTCCCATGGTTTATGAGTCCTTTCTGCCCAGCAAAAGAGATAGTCACTGAAGGAACCTTATATTTTATCATGAGGATCTGTCCTAGGTATGAGGTCTGGAACAATAACCAGAAGTTATGGATGCAAATATAAATTCTGCTACCACATTGGTGACATCAACTGTTTTATCTCCCCAGAACATAAGCCCCAGGTAGTAGTAATTCCAAGTGAAGATGGATTTGGATTCTTTGTACTCAGAACAGATTCCTGGTAGGGTTAAATCTAAGAAATACAGAGGAATGCTAAGAATAATGATTAGCTCTAAGCAGACATAACACAGGGATTTGGTGTGACTTTGGGCAAAGTTCCTACTTCTGCATGATTTTCTGTTATGTCAGTAGAAAATTAGAACAAAAACAAAATTTAATTTTTTAATATTAGTGGATGATGAAATAAACCATGAGTAAGTCCTGCCGCATATGAAATCCTGGAAGAATAATCCTTCATTTCTGATATCAGTACCACAGTCTCAGGATTCTAGTACTCAGGAACTGCTTGGTTATAGTTTCTAAAACCATGCGTGCTCACAAATCAGCACATTGGCTGGATCATTTCCTTTTTTTAAAAAAAAAAAACTGAAATTGCTACAACCATTGTTTGTAAAACAATTTTGTAAAACAATTTTAAAACAAATAGTTGTAAAACACTATTGTTTCCCCTTCCCTGTATGACAAAAGTCGCACTGCTAAGATCTGGACCAAATGAATAGAAATTCAAAACAAATCATAGTTAACCTATTGTAGTAGCCTGGGGAGCAAGGCCACCAGCCTTTCCCTTATCCTGTTACCAGAAGGACAGCAAGCCCACAGTTTCTCCACCTCCGTTTATTTACATTTGCATGTAATGAGTACAATTGGTAAATTTTTCTGTTTTGTCTTCATTGGATGCTAGTGTGAGAGTGAACATATATTGCTATTATCTGCCTGAAGTTTTTAAATATTCCTTTGGGGCTTTCCAAACTTTCTATGAGATTTTATGTACTGAAAAATGTACACACAAATACTCACAAATACAGAAAAGTGCATGCCATACCCAATAAATGATTGGAGAACTAAAAAGCATTCCTGGCATGGTTTCTATCTTGGAGATTATATTTTTTATATTATTTTTATTTCTTCATATTTCAATCACAAGAGAACAGTGCCATTGTAGACATTCTCCAAATGCTTGCATTCTCCAGCTTATTAGTACCTTTTATATTTCAGCATTTCAAAATTCTTTGCTTTTTTTTCAGTGGGAACATTGTGGGCTGGAGGTGTACCTTAAGAGCAGATCATTGGACTCAGCATGCCCAAGATCCTGGATTCAATTCCCCAATCACCAAATAAAAACATAAAACAAATAAATCAAAATATAAAGGAAATATTTGGATTCTGATAATTTAATAACTATTACATGAATACATAATATTTATAATTAGTTTGATAATGCAAACCAAAATTGTCATCTGTTTAGCTCTTCATTGTAAAGACACACATTACTTAACTCTTAAAATAATTCACCAATCTATGATACAGATGGAAAAATATTTTTCTTCTTCTATTCTAGGAACAAAAAATACTGAACCCTAAAAGAAAAGTTCCATAAATAAATCTTATGAAGTTTCTCTGTCCCTTGAAAATTTTTCTATTAAACTTCCACTCTGACATACAACCCTAAAATATAAATCTGATGATGTATGCGTTTTGGTGGCTCAACATGTTTAATTCAAGAGTTTTTATAATACAGTTGGACTTTCAGTTTAACTTGCCAAATATGTCTTGCTTCAGTCACTAACACTTATTCTGTTTTAGATGGCTAGAGATGATTCTAAAATATCAAGCATTTTTATGCTTCCTTTGAAATAAGTATATTTGTTTATAATGGGAAAACTTTGTGTTTTAGAACATTTGTTATCCACATTATGAATTATAACATAACCAGTAGCTACTTGTTTCTGTATGCATGCATTACAATTCAATTATGTTTGAAATTCACTATCTACCTGTTGTTCTGGAAAACTCATCTGGAGGTTTGAATTTAATATACCCAACAAAACCTGATGTTTTGATGATGTAAGCACATTTATAAGTTTTCTAAAGATTCTGTTTTCTATTATCTTAAGGGTAAAAAAACAAGAAGAATATTTACAGTGATAAACTGAAGAGAGAATCTTCAGAGAATATCAGAAAAAAATTCCTAGCATATATTTTGGAATTTATTTTTCATACCCCAACTTCCTTTCCAAAAATCATTGGTTTGTTGTGAAACTTTAGTCTGCTTGTTTATTAAATTAAATATTTGTTAGGTAGTCTACTAGTAAGCAATTCTTCTCCACTATAACGGACCTGTGAATGACCACAGAGGAAGTAAATGTGTTTAAACCCACAATTTTCTTATTTGCTTGTGTTTAAAATCAACGTTATTTCCAATCCAGGGTTTCCTTATAGGATGGTTTTCTGAATGCTTTATTAAATCAATAATGGTAGTTTAATTAAAATAGATGGGCTATTTGGTAAAGTGGGCACTGCTCAGTGAAATATACTAATAGCTAAAAGCTGAGGAAGAAAGGAAATTGCTGCCATACAGTCCTTTTGCTGGCAGTATTTGCATCTCCAGGTATGTACCAAAATTCCAGCATCGAAAACCCTTTCAATCATCATGTCGTTACATAGACCCACTGTTCTCAATGCTTCCTTATTTTTAGATTAACAAAAAAAAATTCATCCTTAGGAAAACAGTTTCCCTATACTCTAGACTTTCACAGGATTGTGCAGGGACTTTTATAACTATTATTATTTTGCAGTCTAGCAGTTTCCAAGCTTGCAAAGTAGGAAGTTTTCTGAGGCAGGAAAGCCAATTTTATATTCTTCATACTTGCCTGTAAAGATTAAGCAATATGTTACCCCAATCAGTCATGAACACTTAGCCACACTTACTAATGCAGATATATTTAATTATTGCAGGTACTGGTCCAATATGGCTGAATGAAGTGATGTGTTTTGGGAGAGAATCATCTATTGAAGACTGTAAAATTAGGCAATGGGGAGTGTTAGTCTGTTCACACGCAGAAGATGCTGGAGTTACGTGTACTTCATAATACATCATATTTTCACTAAAATTTATGAAATTGCTGTTGTAAAATTATTTTAGTCACCCTGCTCCACTAAAGTCATTTCAATGAATAGTAAATGTATTCACAACTTAGATAAAAAATAATGATTTTAAGTGACTGGAAAAGGTATTAAACAAATCAAACTTAAGCTATGTCTATACATGTAGTATTCTAACTTCTTGTAACAGTTAATTTTGATTGTCATCTTGACAGAATTTACACATGCTTATGGTGACAAGAATATGATTATTTCTAAGAGGATAGCTAACAGGTAGAAATGGTGGTAGGAATATTCCATGTGTATGGGATGTAGAATGAAGGAAAAGAAGAATGTGATAGAGTATCATTCTTCATCTCTCTCTGCTTCCTAACTATGAACACAATGTCAGTCACTAACTGCATCATGCTTCTTTCACTGAGATGGATTGTCTGAAGCCATGACTCAAAATAAATCTATCTTCTTCAAGTTTCATTTATAACAATAAGGAAAAAATCAGATAGAGAAAAATTGTACCAGAAGTGGGGTTATAGCTGTCATAAACCTGACTGGAGCTTGTAAAATTCTTAAATTAATTTACTGGAGGAAAGTTTGGAGTCATAAACTATAGATGTTTTAGAATGCTGTTAATGGAGCCTAATGGACTATCCTGGTAGGAAACTGGAAATTCATAATGGATAGGAAAATGCAAATGCTGAAAGTCAGGTTCCAGAGGTCTCAAAAGGAAATAAGGATTCTAAAAAGAACTAGAAAGGTCCATTTGTGGTACATTCTTGAAACTACTATGACTTCATTCTATTAGTATTCTGAGACTTGGAATAAGACTAAATAAAAACCAATGGACTAATATCTTTATTGGGTAAAACTCTATGATATAATAGCTTCGGGTTATAAGATTATTGCAAATTGCTGTTCTTATCCAAATCTGCATGAAAAAGGAGCAACAAATGGAGTAGGAAAAGATGTAAAATATGCAATTTTAGCAAAATATTAGTATGCACTGGTCTAAAGTTGCTGACAGAGAAGTAAAAGAGAAAGGAACTGTGATTGTTAAAACTATTAGAAAAATTAACAAGAAACTTCACATTTTTCAGTAGAAAAAATAGAGGTGACTTGAGGGCAAAATCATTGAAAGCTTCCAACTTACATAAAAGCAAATTTATTTGAAAGGACATAAATTGAACTGAAAATTCTGCTTGAGGTATTCTGTGCTAGAAAGCAATTGCCTAGAGAAGTTTGCCAGCAATATACACTGAGATCTTTATAGGTGTGCTAGAAAATGGCCATCCTTTATCTCAAGATAGTAGCAGAACTTAGACGCCTCATACATATGATAGAAAATAAAAGAGCAAGGGATTCATGTAGGTTTGCACCAAGATGCCAGAAGACACTGACACCAGGAAATACATGTTAGAGTTTCATTTCCTGTATGAAATCCCCTAGAGGATATTGTATGAAGCTGTGAAGGTAAAGCCTAAGTTGAAGTGAGGCTGCCAGGACTGAGAGATATCTACTGAGAAAAGCTTACTGTACAGAGTGGAACTTTCCCAAAAGTTAGTTTAAGTTTCCTGAGAAAGCAGACATAGAGTTTATAGGTTACCCAATACTGTAGGAACCCAGATGATTCCTTCAGGATCCAATGTGCCTAACATGGTATTACGTGAGTTGGCATTCACCATAATAGATTTCAGTATTTCTTTGACTATTCCTTCTTTACTATGCTTCAATTAATCTCCTTTGGATTGGAATATTTATTCTGTGAGATTATATACTGGAAGTTTGAAACTTGAACGTTTTTAAAAAATAGGATTTTAGAGGTAAGAAATTACCCGATTCACAGAAGGGATTCTGAACTTTTATTTTAACCATTTTAAAACTCTTACATCTTTGGGGTCTTTCAAAAATAAACTAGATGTATTTTGCATTATAAGATGGCATGTGCTCAACTATGCTCATAGCAGCATTGTTTGTCATAGCCAGAGCCTAGAAACAACCTAAATGCCCCTCTATCAAAGAATGGATAAGGAAAAGGGTGTACATTTACATAATGGAGTACTACACAGCAGAAAAAAAATGACATCTTGAGATTTGCAGGCATATTGATAGTTCTAGAAAACATCATACTGAGTGAGGTAACTCAGACCCATAAAGACAAACATCATATGTACTCACCCATAAGTGGCTTTTAGACATAAAGCAAAGAAAACCATCCTACACTTCACAAACCCAGAGAACCTAGATAATAATGAGGACCCTAAGAGAGGCATACATGGATCTAATCTACATGGGAAGTAGCAAAAGGCAAGATTTCCTGAATAAATTGGTAGCATGGGGACCATGGGGGAGGGTGAAAGGGGAGGGGAGAAGAAGGGGGAAAACAGAGAAAAATAAAAATAAATTAATTAAGAAATTAATAAAAGAAGATTTAATAGTAAAAAGTTAATGTATGAAGAAGGACACTTAAAAGAAATCCCACACTAGCTCAGAATTGAGTATAATAAAAAGTTATTTATTTATGGATAGACTCATAGATCACAATCATCTGCATGAATGGGGAAAGGGAACTGAATCCAGTAGTCAGAAGGGAGAGGGAAAGTGCGCTTACATCAGCATTTATAGTATAAGAGGCCATGTCCAAGTGGGTGGGCAACTTAAAGGCTACTGGCTGTAGGATTTTCTACAACACCTTCCCCTTTTGTTTAAATAAGAGAATTCTAAGCCTAATACAAAATTATATACAATAAGAGCAAATATGAGGTATAAAATTACAACCAGCATAAACAATATCAAGCAAGAAACATGATAAATGTTTCAATAATTATCCTATCCTTAGGAATTTAAGTCTTGTATTATAAATAACTTGGTTAAGTCATGAGAGGAAAGTAACCACAATTATCTAGTCTTCAAACCCATTGAAGATTTGAGAAGGGAAATAATATTATGTGAGTAAGCAGGAAGTGCAATCAAGCAACTTCCAAAATGTGCAACAAATGACAGAGACAACTGGCTACAAAGTCTCATTTGCAACATTACAACATTGGAGCAACCAACTTTGGCTAAGGCCTACAATAACTGACAGACCATTTTCAGAGGCAGGAAAAATTCCAAAACTGTTTTACCCTGTCTTGGTACGATTTGACAGTCTCTCCTTTTTTTTTTTTTTTTTTTGTATCCTGCTTATCCTGCCCTGACATCATGCATTTTGCCAGTGGTTGATGCCTGGGCAGTTCCTTGTCCAAAGGCCAGTTTTGCTAAGAAGAAAACAAGTTCCAAGTGGAGTGTCTTCGGTTCTCAACATTTTCTTGGCAATAAATTGGTGCGGCCAGAAACAATCGTGTCTCAAGTCAAAAACCTAAATTATTTAAATGTCAATTTCTACACCTCTTTGTAATGATTGAAGATTACCTAACTATGCAGAATACAATCTCTATGTATCTAAAGAACCTGATTAGTCTAACTATAAGTATGACAAACATAGATGACTATTGACCCATAATTCTTAATAGCTTTATAACTTAAAGACTAAGACTTTATATTAAAATGTTAAAAAATCTTTAAACAACTATACAACAAATGACAACAATGTCCTCAAAATGTAAACAATGTTTAAAGTATCTTAATCAGAGGTAGAAATGTATATTGCAATATGATAAATACATTCTAAAAATGTATCAATATACAAAAATTTTAAGCAGAGGTTGAAGCATGCATACAATATGACAAAATAACTTTGTATAGGTTTAATGATATTGTAGATAAAATAGGAACATATTCAATATAATTTAAGTTTTTTATCAATATCCAAGAATCTATACCAATGTAAATTGCCTATAAATAATAGCTCACAAGTAGTCACTCTATTACTCACTATTATTATTAGTGTGAGTAAGCGCACACTAATCTATTATCCCATCCAAATTCCCTTTTTTTTTCAGAGATCCCTGAGCCTACATAATCTCCCCCAACCCCCAATCCTATAACAATTATAATCAACCCATAAATGTTGACCCTAACCCTGAGGACAAATTTTGTTGGGAGAGGGGCATCGTGTTCTAGAATTACTTCCAGCTGTCATGGGGTGATGTTATTTCTATGGGATCCTGTGCAAGCAAAATGATTTTAAGTTTCAAGATTATTGTCTAGTATAATTGCAGATAGCCTGTGAGTGTTCCTTAGGGTTTTTCTGAGGTTCCTATTTGAAGTTCTGGCCAGACCGTTGTAAAAAAGTGCACCACTTCACCTAATGAAGTTGGAACCATGGTGAGCAGCTGGTACCCCAAAACAGATCTTATAGTAGTGTTATCAGCATCATGACATCATATCAAGCAGGTGGATTTGTTGTTGTGGGAACCCATCCTCTTCCTGAAAACTTCAAAGATTACTGCATGAAAATTCATTGTTCATTGTGGAAAACTTAAACATTATTTATAGACATGTATTCAATGAAAGGTACGATAGACAAAAAAGTAGGTATGAAGAAAAGTAAATTCTTTTCAAATTATTTCTTCTTTCTATCCCATACCAGACAGCTTCTGACATGAGACAGAAACTCTGACATTAAGAACATGCTTGGATTTAGACAATGACAGAGCCATTATCCAACTCCAAGGCCAGCTTTGATTTTTAAGTGAGTCATGACTATTATTCTAGTTAATATTCAGAGATTCTTGCCCTCAGATGACTTGTCCTCATAAGTGATAATTCTCTTTGCTTGATGATCCTATCTGGATAATTATCTTTTCCTCTTTAGGCATCTATATGTCCAGGGTCTCTTGACTTTCTGAAGATGAGTATTTTCCTGCAAATACAAGAGCAGAATCCTGTCCTAACCCTTATGAGGTTTCCTTACCACCTGTATGGTTGTCATCTCTATGGATAAACCACCATTTCTCTTCCTCAAGAGATTTCACTTCTTTAAAACCAAATCTTTATTAATTTTTATGGTTTCCTAACTTTTCTTCTACTCTTGAAACAAGAGCAAACCCCTTCCCCAATGTAGCACATCTCCTGGCTTCCATTGTTAGATCAACACATCCTTGAAACACACTGGCTGATTTAATTCAGAAGACTTTCCTATTAGCCAATGTCTCTCTGTTGCTCTTGATCATTTCTCATTAGTGTTAAGCGTTAAGAAAATTCAAGGTTAATAAAGTATTATGTAATCTTTTCCTGGAGTAATTTTCCATTCTCTTCTGTTTGTTTAACATATCCTTTATAGTGCAATTTGATCTTTCTATAACTGCCTGACCTGGAGGATTGTTTGGTATATATGTAATATGCTTTATATTATAATAAGCAAAAACTGTTTCATTTTCTTAGAGGCATATGCTGGAACATGTATACCAATGATGGCCATAACTTCTAATAAATGTGTGATTACTGAATCGGCCTTTTCTCTACTCAAAGCAGTTGCCCATTGAAAACTTGAATAAGTGTCAATGGTGTGGTGTACATATTTTAATTTTCAAAAATCTGCAAAGAGGAACATATCCATCTGCTAGATTTCATTCCTTTGAGTATTCTTTGGGTTACTCCTTGCAGGTAGCAGTGTTTAGTTATAGAAAGACCAAGTAGGTCATCTCTTTATAATCTCCTTAGCTTGTTGTCATGTAATAGAAACTCTTTCTTTAAACCTTTGCTATTGACATGTTTCTTATGAAATTCTGAGGTATTCACCAAATTTCCAATCAATAATCAATTAATTTCTTCATTACCCTGTGCTAGAGGATCTGACAGACCCATATTGGATCAGTTGTGCATTATGTATATGGGACAGAATCTATTCCTTATTATATCTTGAACCTGCATAAATAATGAAGTAAATTCTGTATCATCTGGTATAATTCAGCAGTTTTAATATGCAAGACAAATCTTTCTGCATATTGTGAATAAGTAATTATATTCAGAAGTTCTTTAAAATCCCTTAGTACCATGAGAATATATAATTCTGTCTTTTGGTCAGAATTATAAGGGCTTTGTTCCATCTTACTTAAATCTTCTGATTTGTAACTTCGCTATCCTGATTTATTTGCATCAGTATAGAAGGTATGGGCTCCAGTTATTAATGTGTCCCATACAATGCAGGGAAGGATCCAAGTAGTACTCTTTATAAGGTTAATTATATCACTTTTGAGATAATTGCTATTAATCTCTCCTAAAAATTAGCACAAGCTCTTTGCTAAGGTTCATTTTCTATACTAATATTGTCTGCTATTATGTAACTTTCAAGTTTATTGATTTATTAATTAATAAATATTTACCTGTGTTATGAGGTGTGGTAAATTAATTTAGGTGTAATAATCTTTATTGTCTAGCAGGTGTCATGGTTGCAGAGTTGTAATCAGTGGTGGTGCAACTGGTGGTACCATGAACAGACCTGTGCTACTTTGGATTTCTGCCTTGGTGCTGGTTAAATACTGACAAATATGCTTTGCTTGACAAATTAAAAGCAAATAGATTAATTCTGTACACAGAGCAAGGAGCCCAGAACTTAGGAGCAGGGAACATAAACTGGAAGCTGTGCAAGTTGCCAGCAGCAGGGAAAGTGGCAGTGGGGGTCAGGGAAATGTGAGCAAGCTTGGGAAAGTTACAAGTCACAGCATGCAGTTAGCTCTGCTGTGGTGGGTGTTTTACAAGAAACCACTTATTGGTGAAAGCAAGCCAAGTGGGGTGAGAGGTGGGAAACTCTCTGGGCTGTAGACCGTTTGGACCATTTAGACTGGTGCAACCAGTAGGTGTGGAGTTCAGATGCACATGGAGCGCCAGATGACAATGGATGCTAAAAAGATATCCCACACTAGCTCAGAATTGAGTACAAAAAAGGGTTGTTTATTTAGGGGTAGACTCACAGATCACAGTCCTCTGCATGAACAGGATTCAGTAACTGAATCCAGCAGCCAGAAGAGAGAGGGAACCCATGCTTTACATCGGCATTTATAGTATAAGAGGCCACGCCCAAGTGGGCAGGTAACTTAAAGGCTACTGGCTGTAGGATTTCCTGTAAAGCTGTAGGACTTTAGGAACCAGGAGGAAAATGTTGTTTTAACTTGAGTATTATGTTAACTTGACATGAGTGGCTATATGGTGGTTAACATTACTAGTCAAGGAATTGGCATTTAGGATAATCTAGAATACACACCTCTAGCCATCTGTTTGAGAACATTTCCAAAGGGGTTGAACTGAGAAGCAAATACATGAATTTGGTGGCTCTAATCTTTATTGTTTGGGTTTCTGACATTAAACAAAAATGGAAAAGTAGGTGGGGAACAGATTTTCATTTCTTTCTGTATCCACATGCTCCTGCCATTTTGCCTTCCCTGTAGTGATGGCCTATATATCAAAGTATGTACCCAAATAAATCTATCATTCAGTAAGTTGATTGTCTCCAGTGTCTCGCACAACAATGAGAATAATAAGGAATACACTTTCTCTGAGAGTTTAAGTGGAATTTTAAAAAATAATGATGTAGCCAATTGAATATTTTGAAATTTGAAGTTTCTAGAAATGAGAAGAGTATAGAAAAAATCAGAAGAAAGATATCCTTGCACACTGGGAATATGGGAATTTTGTTCTGGAATTTGAAACTTAGGTACAAAACTTAGGAGAATAGAGACTGTTAGAGGATTGTAATTATGTACGGGGTTGGGTTCTCTTCAAGTCGCCTTTTAAAGTAGGATGACTTTAATGCTCAACATTGCTTTATGAAGGCAATACAATGCTGAAATTGAATCATCTATTCTCAGATTTCAAGCAAGTTATAGAAAACATAAAACCATTTCTTTATAGTTTCTTTTTCAACAAAAAGTCAGATACCAAATATACAAGATATATTACTATATTCATTTTTAAAACTGTAGACATAAATGTGACTCTTAGAGTTGAATTGGGTTTCCTGAGTTTAAAAAACTATAAGAACTACATACTGGAATAGTTTGTTATATTTTTTGCCTTTTTTTTCTGAATCTGAGAACCGAACCCAGGGCCTTGCACTTGCTAGGCAAGCGCTCTACCACTGAGCTAAATTCCCAACCTTCATACTAGAATAGTTTTAGGGAATAAAGCAAGAGACTGAAATGCAGTGTTAACCATCCATCAAGAACCTCCCCAGGGTCAGTTGGTTTAACTAGCCTTCACAGAAATATCTCCTTTGTTAATTACAAAATATGTTTGATGCTTCATATTCTCAGAAAGACTGCTAAAATTAATGACATTATTTGTTTCTTTTCTTAAGTAACAAAGTAACTATCACATCCTAAACATATAATGGTAGAATAGAGCATACATCGATTACTCTAAATAAAATAATGATTAGCAATTTCAAGTATTTCTCAGAGAACTGGCATGTCATAGATCCCAGTCAACTGATCAACTAAGAGAAGTGATAATCTGGGAAAGTTAAGAATAAAAGAAAAGAAGAATGGAAGAGATAAATAAAAGCAGGAAGGAAAGCAGAAAACAGAGATTATACAGAGGGAACTACAAGAAATAATGTATTTGCCAATCTTCTCCATTATATGTTAATCATTTTGAATTAGAAGTTAATTAAGCCAGTTTTTGATATGTTGAAATGGTATGCACTTTAAAGATTGTGTGATAAATTAACTGAAGTAGAAGCCCATCTGGACCGTAGTAATCTTAGGCAATTATTTGTATTATAGTACTCACATTATACTTAGTGTGCATGTATATAAGGGCACAGGTACATGTGGGTGTATGTGCATGTGTGTTTGCATGTGTGTATTTGTTTGGGGAAGCCAGAGGCTGATGTTTTCTTTAATAGCTTTCCACAGTAGTTTTTGAGGCAGAATGACTCCATGGGCCTGAAGACCACTAATTCAGCTCTAGTGTCTGGCCAACATGTCCTCAGAATCTTATCAAAGTTGTGTGTAGAATATGTATAGGTTTGTGTGGCTGTACATATTTGTGTGTGGTCGACAGATATAGCATGATTAATAAAATCCCAGAGACAGATATTGGGGTTCAACATGAAGGTCAGAAAAGCAAACCAGCCAGCCACTGGCTCTCACCTCTACCTCAGTCCAAAACGGTGATCCTGCCTCCAGGAATCTCAGAATGAAACTGTTTCTGAGAGCTGTCTCCTTCCATCTTATATTCCTCTCTAGAACTGGGATTAACGGCATGTACCACTACTGTTCTATGGTAAATGAATGTGCCTAATGGAATTAAACATCTGTGTCACCACTACCTGGTCTGTAAGATTGGCCAGTGGGGTTGTTTTACTCTCTGATCATCAGGCAAATTTTATTTATTCAAATACAAATGAAATATAACTACAGATAGAGGTCAACAGCCAGGTGTCTTTCTCATTCCCTCTCCATATAAAATTCATTCACTTATGTACTTTATAAGCATGATGCCAAGAAAGTTTATGCAAAATGTGGTTCCCACTTGGTTCTCAAAATATTCAGATGTGAGTGGTCAGCCTGTATTGGTGCTGGTTGCAAGTTTTATATGGAAGATATTCAGCCTATAACACTTATTTATATAACATGGAAAAAAGAATAATTGTATGTAAACTGCTTAATTTGGGCTAAAAGTATAAGGAGCCAAGGTGGAGAAACATGGGTAGGGCAAAAGGTACTTGTTTTCAAGTGTTTCAAACCATTCCCATCTTTCCCACATTTGATGACCATGAAATTGCAGAAACGGAGTTACTATAAAATTTCTTTTGCTTTTGAAACTGTCTTCTTTTCCTTTTTACTCACTTTTTTAAAATAGGAAATTGTAAGCAGAGACTGCTTGTTCATCTCCCAGCTGCCCAGATCCAAATAATCACATAGAAACTATATTAATTACAAAACTGTTTGGCAAATGTCTCAAGCATATTTCCAGCTAGCTCTTACACTGTAAATTACCCATTTCTATTATTTTTTATTTTACCACAAGGCTTGTAGTTTGTTACCTCCTGCTTCTTGGGCAGCTACATGGCATCTACCTCCTTCGGCAGCTACATGGTATCTCTTTTACTCTCTCTCTCTCTCTCTATATATATATATATATATATATATATATATATCATCCTGGCTTTGCTATGTCCTGTCATAGGCCAAAGTAGTTTTTTATTAACCAGTAGTCAATTCACACATTCACAATATACAGACCAGAAACCCACATCATCTACCCTTTTCTGTCTAAATAAAAAGGCAGGTTTTAACTTTAATATAGTAAAATTACATATACAAATCACTTATCAAACAAGAATTATAGTTACAATATTTAGTCCATTTAGATTTGGCAATTAGAGGAAAATATTCTAACATAAATCCTATCTTTGTGAGTCTGAAGTTTTATATCTACTTTATGCTTTATCATAACAAAGGAAAACTATAACTATAACTATCTGTCTTCAACTCTTCAAAGAACATGGAAGGATATAATATTACCTAAGTTAAAAGGAAATGCATTGTATGCAACTTCCAAAGTCCTAGAATTGACAGAGACATCTTGCAGCACGGATAGTCACCCAAATTTCTTCTGTAACATTGGGGCCTCCGTCTTCAGCCTACAGACCTATAGTATCTGGCAAACTTTTCCATGAAGCAGAAAATTTGAAAGACTGTTCTGTCTCTATTGACAGTTTGTCAGTTGCTTTTTTCTGTGTCCTTCAGAATGTTTGGCAGACTCTTTCTTGAAGTAGGAACAATGAAGGATTGTCTTACTTTCTTTAGGCAAGTTCAGCAGTCATTTTTCCTTGGGTCCTGCATGACAAGTTTAAACAGCCTACTATCAAGTAGTCTAGGCAAGAACAGTTTCTTGCCTAAATTTCTAGTCTTGTAACATTGAAGGCAAATTCCATAATGAGTTTTTTCAATGCCCATTAACCTCTCTGAAGCAATTGGTGCTGCCAGAAGCAGACATGTCTCACTATTGAGAAAAGTCTAAGTTCTTAAAATATTTTAAATACCATATTCTGTAGGTCTTTGAAAGATTAGAAGAACCTATCCATCTGAAATATATCTCTGTATTTCTAGAAAACCTAACTAACATAATTAAATTTTGATTATTACAAATGACTATTAATCTGCAATTTTTAATTATACATTACATTTTTAGATGAGCTTCACAAATACAATACCTTAAACAAGAACAAAAATACATATATACAGTGTAACAAAATCAACTGTAAATTTGTATCAATAGATACAAGATCCATATCAATGCAAAACATTCATTTCTATATCATACACCTCCCTTTTTAGAAAGATATTGACTGTGACCATTTAACCATTTATACCTATCCTTTTTAAAAATAAAAACAAACATTTGCAAACAATTATTTTCAGAATTTGTGTATGGTTTTCTCCAAACTGCTTCCTGCTATTTGGTGGTTGAAATATTTTTAGGGTTCATGGAGACCTTTCCAGGGTCTTATTCCATCAAACCATATCAGCCTGGAAGGAATCCACAGGTTCCCATCCTTTATGGAAACAAAAGCAGAAACTCTTTTTCAAAGCAACATATCTTTAAACTCAAATTTTGAAGTCAAGATACCTTTAAAATTTATGTGTTGGTTTAGCTTAGCAGCCCTCAGAATCAAATGTCTCTCTGCAGTCAAAGAATTCAAAGAAAACACAATAAAATACATAATCTAGACTCTCTCTGTATATTATATCTTTATGGGGCTTATTTTCCTTACCCTGTTATTTTTTTTAATATTTATTATCTTTATTCCTTTAATCTATGACTTTCTGTCTAATAAAGCCAATTACATTTATCCAACACTGTGACCCGTTTAGAGGCCTTTTTCATCTGAATCTGACTTTATTGCACATTTGTAACCTTTTTCTGACCAGGAGTGCCTTTTATAAAAAAAATGCTTATTGGGCATGGCTAGGATCAACACTGTAACCCTGTTGTTTGCTCTGCTCAGTCCTACATGGTGGAAGCATGTTCACTGTTCACCAACTCTGCCAGTCATGCTCATTCCAGGTTCAGGGATGTGGCAGGTCTGTGTCATCATTATGCAACTTGTAACATTCTGCTCATAGACCCACCCCATTTAATTGCTTTGTAAACACACCAGCATGAACCAGGAAGCTAGCTATTAAAGGAGCCATGAAATTTTTGCTGCTAATGCTGAGTCAGGAAGTCTTCTCTTAAAAGAATAATACCTCTGTTTGTTTCTAGCAAACAGAACCCACTGGAGAAAATGCTTCTACCAAGGAGCTGTGATTAACTCTCTTCTTTTGTGTCCAGATTTGCTTCCCAAGCTCTCTCAGGTTTTATGTGGATGTAGGTGCCCCTTGTTGGTAGCATTTTTAAGCAGAGACTGCTTGTTTGTTTCCCCGCTGCCCAGTCCCAAATAATCACACAGAAACTACATTCATTATAACACTGTTTGGCTCATATGTTTGTCATATGTTTGTCTCATATGTTTATCTAGCTGGTTCTTATGCCTTAAATTAGTCCATTTCTATTATTTTATATTTTACCATGGGACTAGTGTTTTTTTTTTAATCTCTTGCTTCTTTGGCAGGTACATGGCAACTACCTCTTTCAGTAGCTACATGGCATCTCTTTTACTATGTTTACTATCTATCTATCTATCTGTCTGTCTGTCTGTCTATCTATCTATCTATCGCTATATATCTATATCTTCAGATTTCCTGCCTGGATTTATTCTGCCCTGCCATATACTAAAGCAGTTTCTTTATTAACCAACAGTAATAAAACATATTCGCAGCATACAGAAGGGAATCCCACATCAGAAAGATTATTTTCATACAATATATTCTGGTACAATCTTTCCTCTCCCAACTCCTCTCAGGTCCTCTCTATCTCCCCTCCCATCTGAATACCAACCCTCACTTATTTTAACTTAATATGAGACTACCATGTGTCATCTCTTCATTAAGATTAAAAATATGATACTTCTCTATAAAGTAAAATAGGAAAATGATTGCACGGATGGAACTTTTAAGTTACCCAGGTTTTTCAGGGACAGAAAATCATGTGGGACTCAGATTAGTATAACACAGTGAAGGAAGTGGTTTTCAATCTGAGGAACACAAAAATATATGAGGAGAGGATTTCCAATCCTTCCTGGGGATTCTTGGCAAGGACAGTGGAGAATGTCTACCTGAGGCCTTTATAGGGGTCTAAAAACCACAAAGAGAAAGCACACAGGGAAAGGGTAATTTCCCCAAATGACTGATACTAAGTGGAACTATTGTGAGCCCTCAGACCATGAAAAGTCAGAAGAGAGGCAGGATAAGGGTGGCAGAGACAGACCCAATAAGCTTTCCTTGGACTTTCTGAAGCACCCCGTTCTTTCTCTTTGCTTGAATTCTTTTCTGCCTTCACTGTTACCTTATCTACTCTTCTCTCAAAAAAAAATGCAGTTTTTCATTTAAATGCTATCACAGGGGAGTTGGCTGGACCTACAGAATGCTTGCTGGGAACTTTCCTCAAAGCAAGTCCTCAGAAGCCTTGGTCAGATTCCAGACAGGTTGTGGAAAGCTGCAGGGAAGTAAGCAACAGAATGAAAAAAAGGAAGTAGGTTGGACCTGTCTTTGAAGTCCTTGGAATCTAAAGAAGAATATGGTTGACACCATGATTTTTGTAAGCAGTACATGATATAATTAAACACTCAGGGTGACAGGCAAAGCCATTGGCACAAGGGTGGAAACTGGAGTCCAGAAGTTTTTAATTGGATCCCAGAGACAGTTGCAAATGAGAGCAACTGTGTTGGAATGGAAGTACTACATGACGGTGCCTCTGAAGGCTTCAGGGAGCAGGTGGGCATACCACTGTCTGAAACAGGCCTTGTTTCAGCTGAAATGATGCTCTGCAGTCTCTAAAATTGGCATAATTATGAAATGGAAGTTCAGCTAGACTCCTGATGAGCACAGAAACCAATGATGCTTCCTTTCTAATACTAAATACGTTTTAATTTTCCAAATAAGATATCAATGTCTTGATTCTTTCTCTAACAGTATTACATTTTTGATAAAAAAAATTGTAACAACAGTTAATGAAAAATAAAAGAGGCCACAAATTTGGAAAAAGCAAGGAAGTATAGTTTATTGGAGGGTTTGGAAGAAGGAAGGGAAAGAAAAATTTATGTCATTATATTATAACCTCCAAGAAATTATACTGGAAAGAATAGATTATGTTGTGAAAATGTGTGTAAGCATTACCATCTTATAATATTTAAATTAGTTTCATTATTTTTATTATTGCTGTCTAGAAAAAGGCAGGGAAAGACTGTTTTACTTTTCAGTAAATCTGGTTTGGCCCAATTCTTTATGCAGAATTATAGGTATGTGTGGGGAATTTTTAATATTTGATAACAATACCAGTTTCTTCATAATTCTGATTAGTCATTTGGGTGTAATTATCTCCCTTTGTTTTGTAATTCATGGATAGCATTGGTGGATATCAGCAGTGTTAGTAACGGAAACTGCTCTAATTTCTGTAATTTCTTTAAAGAACCTAAGGTCCTAATTGGCACACAAAAAGCAAAAGGTTGTATGGGAAATATTAGGGGAATTATTTTGGCAAAGGACACAGCAGCTGGACTAATATATCACCAATGTTACCGGCTCCTTCAGTCTCACAGCCAAAGATTTGGGTGCAAGGTAGTCCCAACACTCTGTAGTTTCTACCATCACCCTCCCTGAGCATCATGGATGCAGCATGAAATTAATGGCATTCTCTTTAAAAGTCAATAAAATAAAACTTATGAGATGGCTCAGTGGGTAAAACCACTTTCTAGTCATGCCTGAAGACCTGTGTTTGATCAAGGAACCCACAGTGAGAGGAGGGAACCAGCTAACGAAAGTTGCCCTCTGAATTCCACATATTGTAATTGCCTGGCCTTCAAATCCATCAGCTTGCGCATTTAAGGATTCTTTCTGGTACATGTAAAACAGGATCTTACATTACACTTCATCCTGATCTTGTACTCAACTGTGGCACCTCTACACATTTTAAAACATATTTTGAGATTATAATATAAAGGCAACATTTTATCTTTCCCATTCAACCTTTCAAAACCTCCTATATATATCCCACTTTGTCATCTTTCAAATTTGTGACCTCTTCTTCATTAACTGCTTTTACATACATGCATGTGTATATATCCCTAAATGCATGAATACAACTTGCTCAGTCCATATAATATGATTTGTATGTATGCTTTCAGTTCTCACCATTTGATATTGGATAACTATTTGGCGTGGTCTTTCCTCTGGAAGACTGTTTTCCTCATTCTCATCATTCTTTAGCTGCCTATAGTACTTTGTGCAGGGTTGAAGCCTCATGAACTTTCTCCCCTCTACATTAGCATGTCTACTCATGTCATCCTTGTTGAGATCATGTTAGTTGGCCATGCTGGTGAGACTTTATGGGTATAGTATCTGACATTCTAGGAGACACAATTTCAGAGTGAACTCCTTCTTCTTCTCGCTCTTACAAATTTACAGTCTTTCCACCCCTCTTCTGCAATGGTCCCTGAACCTTAGGTGCAAGAGTTGCTCTATAAATGTATCAGCTGAAACTAGGCTCTATAATGCATTATATATATATATATATATATATATATATATATATATATATATATACATACATACATACATCATACATATATATGCATAAATACAGCATTCTCAGCTTGTATAATGTTGTTGGAGGAGGGCAGCTTGTTTGTCCCAGTCATCCAGCTTGCTTAGCCCCAAAATAACCACACATTAAATGTTCATTATATTACTGCTTGGCCTATTAGCTCTAGCTTCTTATTGGCTAACTCTTACATATTATTTAACCCATTTCTATTAATCTGTGTATTACCACGTGGCTGTGGCTTACTGGCTACGGTTCTGGCATCTGGTCTCTGGTGGGGCTACATGGCTTCTCTCTAACTCCTCCTCCTTTCTCCCAGGATTCCGTTTAGTTTTCCCCAAATATCTCTGTTCTCCTATAGCTCTGCTATAGGCCCAAAGCAGTTCCTTTATTAACCAGTGATAATCACAACATACAGAGGGGAATCCCACATCATACTGTTACATGTATGTATATTTTTTCAGGCCAGACCAACTGGTATTAGAAAACCAATTTATGTACTCTCTGTGCTGTGGAGGTAGACTATTTTATTTTTTCCCTGGGAATGACATTTTAATTTGTTATGGCTTTCAATAATGGTTTCTATCTGTAGCAAAAAGATATTTCCTTGATGGGAGGTAAAGACTCCACTTATTTGTAGGTACAAGTACAAATATTCATAATGTAATTAGGGATTATGCTGGTAATAAACTGGAGATTGTAGGTTCTTCTGCAATATCCAAGATTTTATTAGCTCGGGGCAGTTGACTTGGCTTCCAGTACCAGCCATGACTTCCCTGTTGTTGATCAGGCCTTAAGTCCAATTAGAGTACTGTTGGCTAGCTCTAAGGTATGCAAGTGACTACTATACTCACGGTTCTAATATCATGGTGTTCATTGTTGTGGTTCATAGATATCATAACTGGGTAGGACTGTCAGCTGCTTCCCTCCTTTGGATGTTTGTTAGAACCTTCTGGTATCATGAAACCTAGTCCTCAGGGAAGAGGTTTTAAGGTCAGTTCCATCTCAGAGGCCTCTGGACGCTGTGTCTGAAGTACATGGTATATTCAGCAATAGAGACTTATCTTTCACTTCTTGAGGGCATACAATGATAATAGCAATAGCCTGTAAGGTTTTGAAAATCTCTTAGACAGCATCGTCTCAAAAGAGGGGTGATTGGTATTAGGGTCTTTACTATGGTCTATGGATCTTGGGTGTAGCATTGTCAGGCCAGACAGGAACATTTTATTTAAACTATATGTATATTTATACACTGACTTATGTGTGTTATAGGCATTTTAGGTAGATAGTTAATAGTACTGTTTCTTATGAATTTTTAAAACCAAACAGTTATTTTTAAGACATTAAAGTAAGCAACAAATTGGTAGTGTAGAAAATTCATCACTTTGAAGGCTCATAAATGGATTTTTATAGAAATCACAAGTTTTTAAAATCTGTATTTTTCAAAGAATAGTTCATTTGATATTCTGCAGAGGATCAGGGGGATGGTCAGTAACTAATTTCTGCCTTATCAAAAATCTAGATTTTTTTGACAGTCATGTCTATATTGAATTTTAAAGTGGGAAAGTAAAATATGTAGGGAATTTCTTCCTTGTGATTTAAAATTGATAAGTAATAAATTTCAAATGCCTCTAAAGTTGACAAATTGATTTCTTTCTCCACCAGCAGAGGAAGTCCTAGGCCCCTTTAATATTTACTAGTTATGCCCAAACTGCTTCTCAAAGACTACATGCAGTCAGCAATAGCTATGAGTGTGGCCTAACACAAAATCATAAATTCATTAAAAATTTTGTGATTAATGCTGACAGTAGAATGCTTATAGGTATGGGCATAGATATTTAGAAGGAAAATTCATGCTAGGTTACTTTAGCTAAATAATAGTAATAAGGCCCACATTATGACCTTCACAGCATAACAGTAACAGACATGGATTCAAACACAGACTCACATGCGAGTATACACACATACACACACACATATGCATACACACACAATTACACACAGAACAAATGTGGGAAATGGGCTTGTGAAAAAGATGAGAAATTGATGGCTTTGAAAGACTAACAGAATGGGGTCTGATGAGAATGATAAACATTATGTGGTGTGGGACAATTCCGTATTCTGTCAATTATGTTTTAAATAAACACTGGTTGTCCAGTAGCCAGGGAGCATATATAGGTGGGACAGGAAGTAGAGGCAGGTCAATGAGAACAGGAGAATTCTGGGAAGGAGTAAGTTCATTCCTCCCCAGTTCTGTCCCAACCACTGAAGAAGCAAGATGTGATTGCCCTGCTGAAAAAGGTACCGAGCCATGTGGCTAACCTAGATAAGAATAATGGGTTAATATAAGTTATAAGAGATAGTAAGAAGCCTGAGCTAATGAATCAATCAGTTTATCATTAATGTAGACTTCTGTGTGATTCTATGGGACCTAACGACTGTGGGAACTGGGCCGGACAGAAACCTCAGTCAACAATTATCTTCCCCAAGTACCTTTCCATCACTGTTTTATCACAGCAGAGAAGCTCTCCATTGTAACAACAGACAGGATATTGATATATAATGAGGTCAAGACAGGCATAGACTATGATGTAAGACTCTGTTCAATTTAAAACCAAAATCAACGAAAGTATATGTATTGTAAATAATCCTTAAACTCTACGTTAATGCTCTTTGAAGATCAGACATTCAGGATGCAGTGAGCTGATCTCACAAGAGTGGAACCGTCATGATAGCATTGGCATCCTCATTAGAAAAAAAATCAACTAGTCTGCATATCCTCCCTCTCTCATCATTCGTTGTGATTTGAAGGTTGCATTTCCACTATGTGTTCGATCACTTGATTCTCAGGTGGGGTCAGGTCTTGAAATGAACGTAGATAGAGGAAATAACTCCCTGAAGTTGGGCATAGGTGTGGATAGCCTGGCCCTACTCTCATCGATTTCTGGTCTTATTAATAATTCAGAGTGACCATCTCTCTGATAGTGCTGCTGCTATTCCTTCAGTTGTAGAATGTCTGAATCCTCAAACCACAAACAAAATTAATGTTCTTCTAGTCCGTTATTTGATTGGAGTGAAAAAAAAAAGCACCGTGTTCTGTGAAATGGAACAAAAAAGAGACTGTCACCATATGCAGCTCTTGAGTTTTGTTTCAGAGTCTCCAAAATTATCCCATATATGACATAAAATTATTTTCTTTATAGAAATATCTCCTATGTACTGATTGGTAGAGCTCACATTGTGAAAATGACTATTCAACGAAAAACTATTTACAGACTGAACACAATCCCATCAAAATCTCCACACAAAAATCCTAAAATTCATTAAAAAAAACCTCTAAAATATACCAGAGAGCTAAAGTCCTGAGCAAAAAGGATGCTAGAAGAATTATCATTCTAGAATTCAAGTTATATTACAGAGGTATAGTAATAAAACCAACATGATATTGAAAGAAAAACAGACATGAAGACCAACAGAATAAAACAGAAAATCAAAACATTTGACTTCACATAGCTAGAACCTTCGATATTTGACAGAGCTGCCAAAAACATACACTGGATAAAAGACAGCATTATTAAGAAATGCTGGGAAAACTGGTTATTTATATGTAGTAGAATGAGCTCAGAGCCATCTCTATCACCCTGCAACAAGTTTAAATCTAAGTGCTTCAAAGGCCTCAGTTTCAAAACCTGAAATCACAAACTGCCAGAATAATAGATAGGCAATAGCCTAAAAGTTACACACGTAGAAATGAACTCCCTGAATAAGACTCCATTTGCTGGGGAAATAAGGCCAACAGTTAACAAGTGAGCCTTTACATAGCTAGCAATCAAGAGGAAAAGCAGGAAATTATCATTGCCAACTACATATCTGATAGACGATTAATATCTAAAATATAAAAAGAACTCAAAAAAGCCAAGGAAACATACTTAAAAATGGGCCATGGATATGAACAGAGAGTTCTTAAAAGAAGAACTAGAAATTGATAAGAAATTGTTCAATATGCTTAGCAATTATGAAGATACAAATTAAAATAACTTTGAGATTTCACTTTACCCCAGTCAGAATAGCTAGGATCAAGAAAATAACTGACAAAAAATGCTACTAAGATGTCGGGAGATGGGAAACCTTCTCTCACTGATGGTGAGACTGAAAACTGGGGGTGTCAGTCTGAAAATCTGTATGGAGAATTCTCAAAATCTGAAAATGAGTCTACTATGTGTGATCCAGCTATGCCACTCTTTGGCACAGACCCTAAGACTCTTCAACCTCATCTACAGATATTTGCTCAGCCATGTTTATTTCCACTCTCTATAAAAGCTAGGAAATGAAAACAGCCCACGTGTTCTCCAACAGACAATGAAATGTGACATACAAACAAAACTGAGTACTATTTAGCTGTTAAAAAATTGAGACCATGAATATTCAGGCAAATTTTATAGAAAATATGATATTGAAATAGCCCACACCAAGGAAGAAAAACATCACATGCACCTCCCTGGTTCCAATTCTTTAGGCCATGGCATATAACCATGGAGTAACCACATAAACCAGAAAACTAAAACGTACCGTTGGAGAGAAGATAGAGGCTTAGTAGGACAGAGGTGATATGAAGAGGGAAAGGGGAAGAGTTTAAGTCGGGAAGGGAGAAGGAGGAAAATTAAGAGGAAGGAAGGGGATACAAATAACACTAAGGATGTTTTAAAAAGCTTTTGGAAATCACACTACTAAGCACTGGGACAGACTCCTGGAGTCCAGGCATAGAGAGGGAGGAGTAAAGGGACCAAAACCATGATGGAGAAACCCAAATAAACAGTTTGGGGAGCTCTCTGACTCCTGACTGACAGCTGGGGAACATGCATAAGACTGAATTAGGCCCTCTGAATGTGCATGATAGTTTTGTGACTTGGCCAGTTTATGGGGCCACTAACAGTGGAACCAGTATTTCTCCCTAGTGCATGAACTGGGTCTTTGGAGCCCATTTCCTATGGAGGGACACCTTGCTCAGCCTAGATACAGTGGGAGTGCCTTGGTCTTGCCTCAAGTGAAAGGACAGACTTTGTTATTCCACATGGGAGAGGCCTCACCCTCTCTGAGGAGTGGATGGGTGGTGGTGTGCGGAGAAGGTAGGGAGAGCTGGAGGATAGGAGGGAGAGGGACTGAGATTGGTATGTAAAATAAGACTGTTTTAAAATTAAAATAAAAAAACAAAAATTACATTTTGTGTATATATGTGTGTGAATATATATAGGCATATATATGTATATATACACACACACACACACAAATATATATATATATATTTGTGTGTGTGTGTGTGTATTTTAAATAATGTTAGGCCATGTGAGTTGGAAAGAGTCTCTCAAGAGTCATAGACTAACAAAACCTAGAACCAACATTGGGGCAACTCCTTTCAAGTTATTTGTTAGAAGAGCCCACACACCCGCCCCCCCAATAGGATATTGCCATTGCCATTGCCCTTGGCTGTATGTCAAACTTTGAAGATAAGACTCCATACTGAAAATACCACACATTTAGGACAGGGGTCTTGGGGAAACTACCCTGGAACTGCCTGGAAGCCTCCTCTCTGAGGACTAGCTCTTATAGAACAAAGAAAAATACAAAAATAAACAAACAAACAGCAGCTAAACAACATCAACAAACAAACAAAAACAAAACAAAAAAATCACTGCACATGCTTCCAAGGGAGAAAAGCCCTACCCAACTGCAAAGTCTACAAACCACAGAAATAAGCAGTACAGTATGATGTCATGAAAGGGTGTAATAGTGGGACTTATATCTTGGGGTTAAACAACCACTGTCTAATTAGACTTAAGGCATTCTCAGACAGGAGTGAATTCATGCCTGGTACTCTAAACCTAAGCCATTGCCTGTGACTAGTGAGATCATAGCCCACATTCCTAAACCATCATAATCCCTAACTGCAAGCTAAGTGTTTATTGGTATACCACAAATAACATGTAGTCTTCATGCCTCGTCACAGAAACTTCTATTTAGTGTAGGTAGAGACTACCACAGAAATCTATAACTGGCCAAGATGCATAAAATAACTGACCATGGGGTGTCCAGTCCCAATTGATACATCTACAACACAACCCCCTATTCTTATGACTTAGGGAACATAGCAAAATAGGAGGTAGAAAGATTGTAAGAGTCAGAATGCATGGACATTTGCTGTTAGATTTTAACCTTTATATAGGACAGGGAGCCTTTACCTATATAACTCCAACAATATGATTGCTTAAACATGACCTGAAGATACCACCATTGTCATGCCAATGTGGATAGTGGAAATCTCACAAGGCCCCAGCTCAAGGCAAAAAGTGGCAAGCAATTAAGAATTATTGAGAGAGGGAGAGTTGGTCTTCCTGAGGTTATACCTCCATGTATCCCTAAAATCATAAAGATATGAGCAACACAAACAAACTCAGCAGGTTATGTTTATATATTTATATGTGTATATTGCATATGTATTTGTATGCTTGTGCTTGTAAGAACAATAATTAAATGAAATTAAGTCATGAGTTTGAGAGGGAGAGGGATTTGGGGGAATGAGAATAGTTGGAAGGAAGAGAACAATGTGGGGAAATTCTTTAAATACAGTGCTCATATATGAAATTCTCAAAAATACCTTTAATAAAGAAAATTATTTCCCTTCAAAATTACCCAGGCAATCCAAAATTGACTAAGAAGACTCCAGATTTCCATTTCATTTCACTTTTTACTTGGTATTGAGTCTTACTTTTTTCTTCTAACTTCCAACAATTCATCTGTTACAATGGCACAAATCATATGCTTCAGCGAGCATTCTGTACAGAGAATCTGATTCAGAGTACTCAAACAATGTTTTCCTCCATCCTACACCTATTTTCACTGATAGTAAAACCACATGGATTTATTAAGAAGTAAAGTGAAGCAAGTATTTATATAAGAGTAGTGTGGAAAATCGAAACAGAATCTAAAGAAAGTACATCTGCAGATATGAAGTAAATCTTATCAGATACACTATGATTGTACTACCTAGATTTTTGTAGAACTTTGTAAATATAAATTTGTATTAGTCGGTTCTCTAGAGGAAAATATCAATAGACTGTGTGTGTGTGTGTGTGTGTGTGTGTGTGTGTGAGAGAGAGAGAGAGAGAGAGAGAGAGAGACAGTGTGATATCTTGTTGATTGTTTTACTCTTTTGTTCTTTAGCTCTTTTGGGGGCTCCCACCCAGCTCCCAAATAAATCCACATTGAGTCTTATTATTAACTTATAAATGCCCTACCATAGCTTGACTTGTATCTAGTCAGTTTTTCTTAAAATTTTCCAACTATCTTTTTCCTCTGGGATTTTACCTTTCTCTGTTTCTGGTATACCTTTTCTTTCCTTCTGATTCTGTGCCTGGCTGTGTGGCTAAGTGGCTAGCCCCTTGCATCCTCCTCCCTTTGTTCTCTTGCTCCTCCTTCTATTATCCTCTCTTCCTGCCAGCCCCTCCTATCCTTTCCCCTGCCTTGCTATTGACCATTCAGCTCTTTATTAGACCAGTCAGGTGTTTTAGGTAGGCAAAGTAACACAGCTTTACAGAGTTAAACATAATGCAACATAAAAGAATGCAGCACATCTTTGCATTATTAAAACAAATGTTCCACAACACACATACATACACACACACATACACACACACACACACACACACACACACACACACACAGAGAGAGAGAGAGAGAGAGAGAGAGAGAGAGAGGGGGAGAGAGAGAATGTGTGTATTGTATGTATATATGTTTTGCTGTGTGCGTGTGTAATGCCATTCACTAAATTGGCTTACTGGATATAATATGGTCTTCATAATCCAACAATGGCTATCTTCACATAGTTAGTATCTGTTAGTTTCTTAATTCCTGATGCCGAATACCTTAGCATCTGGTACCAAGGCAGTGGCAGAAAATTACTAGTCTTCAGGCCATATTGGGGCTTATAGAAAGCTGCCTTTTGACATTAACAAAGGAATGTAGCAACAGGGGAGATGAATTCACAGAGTAGATGAACTATGATTGTAAGATATGAAGGTAATGAAGTAAATCACAGTTTGTTTATCTTAGTCACCTTTTATCTGAGGGACCACCAGAAGATGCTCCCTACATTCAGGTGGATCTTCCTGCTTTCAATTGTCTGAGCAAGAGAAATCCCAACAAAGGTCCTGAGCAGCCTGTCTCTTAATTGATTCCCATCAAGCTGGCAATCAGAATTAACCACCACAGTGTTGGCAATTACTAACCCATTCTCTTCAGTTTTTGGAAGCAGTCTGAACGTCAACGTCAACCAAAGAAATGTGATCGCATGCCCAGCGCAGATGATGTCCATTCTAATCTAAGAGTCCTCAAATATCTTCGTGACATAAGAAGTTGCTCTCTCAGTACCCACTCCTCTGTCAGAGAGCTAAACTACTGGGTTATGACTTCAGTATCTAGCTAGCAAAATGTTGCTATTTCCTTATACAGCAACTTATTCCTTATAAGTCTTGCCCAAACTTATATGTTCTTAAGGTCCTATTTAGTAGTTCATAATGCATTTTCCTTTTCTGTCCGACTGGATATTCTTGAGCCAATAAACCCTAATTGTAATTCTGTTCCTATTGAGACAGATTATGAAAGCTACATCGCTCTATCCCAATTTCCTTGATATCAACTTATTTGGGTTCAATTTGAATATCAGTCTTTTGTATGCTTCCCAATCTGCACTTAGAAGAGCTTAAGTTCCCTTACCCACTCACTTCCTGTTCGTCTTATTTCTGAATTCACTGAGCCTGTGATGTGTCTCTCCAGTTGCCAGTTTAAAACAACTTAAACTCGTTTTATAACTTTAATTTACAGGTTTTAAAATATATAATTTTATAGTTTTCTGTTAAAACAATGATAATATCAATCACTACTAAATAAATCCAGAATTGCTAATAGACCATAACAAGTATTTGTTCATATAATCACCCTTTGCTTTCTTACCATACACTTTATCTGAGCATAGTGTTAATGTCCCTGTACTGTAATAAGTTTATTTTTGAACTTTAGAATAAGCCCTAAATGACTTAACATCTGGTTACTCAAAGAAGCATAACCTTCCCTGACTGTTGATGCCAGGGCATATTAACTGGTCTCCCTGAACATATTCAGACCACTCACAGCATATTTTAATAAATTAAAGTAATGTAAGCATTTATAATTTAAACAGCAGACAGATTGAAAATATAATATGTTAGTTATAATTTCTTTTTTACAGCTGGACATTCTCTCAAAGAAAAGGCAGTGGAGTACAAAAATCACTCTTCAGTTTTACACAATAAAAAAAGAAGAAGATAGAAATAGGAAGGAAGGTAGGAGAATCCCCATCATCTATGCTGCCCCAGGATTCAGTAGTCAGGTAGAGTTTTGGGGGATGATAAATCTTGTACCTCATCTCCAAGTGGAGCACAATGGAGCATACAGAAGGAATTGGATGGTAGGGATTTGTCTAATTTGGTCAGTTCTCTTCAGTAAAATATCTGGAATGTAATGAGGTCATCTGAGCTTTAGGTTGAACATAGAAACGTGAGGTCTAGGTGTTTTACATGGCAGTGTCAAGCACTGCACAGCAGAAAGGAACACAAAATCTAAAGTTAAGAGACCTGAGTTCAAGTCTTGACTCTGTTTCTCAGGATTACTAATTAGAAAGCTGATCTTGTTTGTTTTCTGTCGCTGTGATAGACACCTTGTGCTGGGTAGTATTATGTCAATTTGGCATAAGCTACAATCATCAGAGAGGAGGGAAACAATTGAAGAAATGCCTCAGTAGATCTAGGTATAGAAACCACTGTAAGGCATTTTCTTAATTAGTGACTAATAGGATGGCCCAGTCCATTGTGGGTGGTACTACACTTCGGCAGGCGGTCCTGAGTTTTGTAAGAAAGCAGACTGAGCAAGACACAAGGACCAAGCTAGTAAGCAACACTCCTCCATGATCTCTGCCTCAGTTCCTGCACCCAGGTTAGTGAATGATTTAAATTCCTGCCTTGGTTTCCCACAATGGACTGTGATTCAACAGATGTAAGCCAAATAAAATGTTTCCTCCCTCAGTTCCTTTTGGTCATGGTATTTCACCACGGCCATAGAAAAGTAACAAAAACCACAAGATAACTCAAAAAAGTGGGGATGTATTTGACTTATACTTTCAGGTTTAAATTCATCATTCGGGGAAAAACCTCAGAACAGAAACCTTGAAGCAGTAACTGAAGCATAAACCATGGAAGAAACGCTCTGACTCATATACTCAAGATCCACCTACCTAGGGATGCTACCACCTACAGTGAACAGGGCCCTCCTACATCAACCATCAGGCTGGACAATCCTTCATAGACATTGAAACAGGCCAATATGATTGGGGTGATGTTTGCATTGAGGTTCCTTCTTCTCATGTGACTCTAGAGAGGTGGTTCTCAACCTTCATAATGTGGCGACCCTTTAATAGAGTTTTTCATGTAGTGTGACCTTCAACCATAAAATTATTTTCATTGCTACTTCATACATGTAATTTCTATATGCTATGAATTATAATGTAAATATTTATGTTTTGGGGATCTTTCAAACCCTAAATGGGTCATAAGCCAGGGCTTGAGAACCACTGATCTAGATTTGTGTAAAGCTGGCAAATACTCACCAGCACAATAACTTTGGGCAACTATTTAACATTTCTAAACTGTCCAGGATATCATAGTATTAATATAATAATAATCCTACAAACATGGAGAAATGCTAACTCATTGGATGTGTTATTAAATTCCATATACTAAGCTCTTATAACACTTAAGAACAACAGACCAGTGAACTAGAAGCATGATAGATATTATTTAACAAGTTGATTCTCTCACACTCTCTGAGCTTTCTGTTTCCTTTAATGTACAGAAGCTTTTAAGTTTTCTGAGGTCCCGTTTATCAGGTGTTGGCCTTCATTGCTGAATAAGTGGAGTCCTATTCAGAAAGTCCTTCTTTATACCTGAGCCCTACATGGTGCTGGTCAGGTTTTCTTTTAGTAGTTTGAACACTTCAAGTTTTATATAGAGGTCTTCAGTGCATTTAGAATTTACTTTTATGCAGTATGATAAATACTGACTAACTTAATTTTTTCTACACATTGACATGCAGTTTTCCCAGTACCATCTGTTGAAAATATAGTCCTTTCTTCAGCGTATATGCTGTTGTTGCTGTTGTTTTTTATCTTTTCATAGATTAGATGGTTGTAGTTACATTTATTCATATTGGGTCATCTATCTCGTTTTATTTTTATTTTTCTGTCCTTCCTTCCTTTCTTTCTTTTTTCTTCTTTTCCATTGGAAGGGGTCTCATGTATTCTAAAACTCATAACCCTCCTACTATAGCCTCCTTGTGTCAACTAGGAAATATGTACTAAATAAGAACATATATAATTATAATGAAAAAAATATATTTTATCACATTTTTAAGTAATAAAAATATGAAGAACAAGTGTCCTTATAGAGTGATTGAGCATCTTTCAGGTATATACCCAAGAGTGGTAGAGCTGGGTCTTGAGGTAGAATGATTTGCAAAATTCTGAGAAAACTCCATATTGATTTCCAAGATGGCTATACAAGTTTGCACTCTCATGAGCAGTGGAGGAGTGTTACCTTTGCTCCACATCCTCTCCAGCATGAACTGTCATTTAGTGATTTTGATCTTTGCCTTTCTGACAGCTGTAAGGTGGAATTTCGGAGTTGTTTTGATTTGCATTTCCCTGATGGCTAAGTTCGTTAAGCAATTCTTTAACTCTCTTGACTATTTGAGATTCTTCTGTTGAGAATTCTCTGCTTAGATCTGTACCCTATTTTTAAATTGGATTATTTGTTTTTTTGATTTCTAGTTTCTTAAATCTTTATAAATTTTGTTGATCAGACCTTTGTCAAATGAGGAGTTGATGAAGATATTTTCCCATTCTGTAGGCTGCAATTTTGTTTTACTGACAGTGTCCTTTGCCTTACAGAAGTTTTCCAGTTTCAGAAGTTCCCATCTATTAATTTTTGATCTCAGTGTCTGTATTACTAGTATTTTATTCATGAAGTTGTCTCCTGTGTCAATGTGTTGAAGGCTCTTTCCTACTTTCTCGTCAATCAAGTTTAGTGTGGTTAGATTTATGTTGAGGTCTTTGATCCATTTGGACTTGAGTTTTGTGCATGGGGATAGATATGAATCTATTTACATTCTTCTACATGCTGACATCCAGTTATACCAGCGCCTTTGTTAAAGATGCTTTCTATTTTCCATTATGTAATTTTGGCTTCATTGTCAAAATTTGGTGTTCATTGGTTTATTGATTTATGATAGGGCCTTCAATTTGATTCCATTGATACACTTGTCTGTTTTTATGCCAATACTATCTGTTTTTATTACTATAACTTTGTAATAGAGCTTGAAGTCAGGGATAATGTTCCTCTGGAAGTTCCTTTATTATACAGAATTGTTTTAGCTGTCCTGGGTTTTTGTTTTTCCCATACAAAGTTGAGTATTGTTCTTTCAAGGTCTGTAAAGAATTGTGTTAGAATTTTGATGGGGGCTGCATTGAATCTGTAGATTGGTTTTGGTAAGATGCCCATTTTTACTATGTTAATCCTACCTATCCATGAACATAGAAGTTCTTTCCACCTTCTGATATCTTCTCCAATTTCTTTCTTTAAAACCTTGAAGTTCTTATCATATAGGTCTTTCACTTGTTTAAGATACCCTAAGATATTTTATATCATTTGTGGCTATTGTGATGGGTGTTGTTTCATTGATTTCTTTTAAAGTCCATTTATTGTTTGTATATAGGAAGGCTACATATTTTTTTATTTAATCTTATATTCAGTCATTTTGCTAAAGGTGCTTATCAATTGTAGGAATTCCCTGGTAGAAGTTTGGGGTTGATTCTGTATACTATTATATCATCTGCAACTTCTTTATTTCAAATTTATTTTCCCTTGATCTTACATTGTCGTCTAATTGCTCTAGTTAGAACTTTGAGTACTAGCTGAGTGGTGGTGGCTCATGCCTTTAATCCCAGCACTCAGGAGGCAGAGGCAAGTGGATCTCTGTGAGTTGGAGGCCAGCCTGGTCTAGAATAGCTAGTTCCAGGACAGGCACCAAAGCTACAGAGAAACCTTGTCTCAAAAAAAAAAAACCTAAAAATAAAAGAACTTCAAGTACTATATAAAGTGGACAACCTTGTCTTGATCCTGATTTTAGTGGAATTGCATAGCAGCATTATTTGTAATAGTCAGAATATGGAAACACCCTAGATGCCCCTTGTCTGAAGAGTGGATAAAGAAAATATGGTACATTTAAACAATGGAGTATTACTTAGGTGTTAAAAATGACATTTGAAAATTCGAAGGCAAATGGATGGAACTTGAAAAAAATCATTCTGAGTGGGGTAACACAGACCCAGAAAGACAAACATGGCATGTACTCACTCATAAGTGAATATTAGCTGTAAAGGATAACCATGTTACAATCCAGTCTCAGAGAGGTTAAGTAACAAGAAGGGTCTAAAGGGGAATGGGGACACATAGATTTCCCTGGGAAAGAGAAACAGAAGAAATTGCCTAGGTAGACTGGGGCCTCGCAGGGATGGGAACATGAGAGATTTGGTTGGTGGGGGCATTTTGGGTTCAGGAAGAAACCTGGTGCAAGGGAAATTCTCACAGATCTACAGGGTGACCTGAGCTAAGACTCCTAGCAATCGTGGATAGGTAGCCTAAACTGACCATGTCCTATAATCAGATTGGGAACTACCCCAATTGACATCAGAGAGTCTTTACCCACTGACAGATGGAAACAGATGCAGAAATCCACAGTCAAGCACAGGACTAAACTCAGGGAATCCACTGAAGAGAAGAAGGAAGGATTGTATGAGACAGGGTGTCAAGGATCACAAGGGAACTGGGCTCATAGGAGTTCACAGGCTCTGGACTGACAGTTAGGAAGCCTGCATATTACAAACCTAGACCCTCTGCGTATGTGTGACAGTTGTATAGCTAATCTACTTGTGGAACTCATAGTGGTGGGAGCAGGGCCTGCCCCTAATGATTTGGCTGGAGTTCCAGAACCTATTCCTCATACAAGATTGCCTTGTTCAACCTTAACACAAGGGGAGGAGCTTAGTTCTTCCTCAACTTGATATGCTGTGCCTCCTTGATTTCCACAGGAGGCCTGCCCCTTTCTGAAAAGAAACAGAGGAGGAGTAGATTTGTGTGGGAGGGGACTGAGGAGTGAAAAGAGAGGAGGGGAAATCGAGATTAGGATGCAAGACAAACCAAAACTCCTTCTTATCTATTTGGCATACTCTAGAATTACCTTTAAAAAAAGTCTCAGTTGAGTAATTGTCTTTATGTGGTCTGCTGCCATGTCTGTAAAGAATTTACTTGATTGTTAATTGATTTAGGAGCAACCAACTCTGTGATGGTAGAAATCCCCAGACAGGTGATCCTTGGCTATATAAGGAAGCTAGCTGATTCTAAGCATAAATTATCGAGGGTAACTGCAAGCATCATTCCTCCATGGTCCATGCTTCCATGTTTCTGCCTTAGTCTCTGCTCTGGCCTCCCTCAATGGAGGATTCTGACCTGGAAGGAAAGCCAAATAAATCTTTTCCTCTGCATGTGGCTTTTGATCAGCATTTTATCACTGCATCAGGAAATCAAATTAGAGTATACTCTCAGTCTAAAACTCTATAAACTCTGTAACTTCCCATTTTGCGAGCTCTGGGATAGTCTTCATCCTTATTGCAGTAAGGCTATTGAAAGTTATTTCACTGATCAACAAGCGAATGATTGAGGCAGTATTTAAAAATCCATAATAGTGTATTTAAGCAATGAATATTATAAAAAGGAGTTACTTAATATATTTTAGTTGTGTATACTCAGTTTGTTTTTGTGTTTCTGCAACTGAGCATTTCAGATTATGTAAATTATGAAAAATAAAACTTCATTTTAGTTTGTGTTTTTGGTCTAAGGGTTGGGGCTTGCATCTGGTGGTAACCTCATTGCTGGAAATGTGTCAAGGCATCATAGAATATCTCATCATAAGTCATGGAGAACATGTGAGAAATAGCCAATATGGCTTTCAAGGAATAATCTATCTATCATATAGATGAATTAACTTATACTTAAGGTAGAGCTCTGACCTTCTTTCATACCCGACCTGGTCCCACTTCTTAATACCTCATAATTGGACTTAATTTTGATTCCTGATTTAGAGGAAAACAACCATATTCAAATCAACTGAAACACACAACACTTTGAACAAGTATTATAAACATCAACTTAAAAACACCATAAGCCAGCTAGAACTGTTGCACAGGGAAACATTTTCTCAAAAATCAAAAAGAAAAGTAAAACAAAATAAAACAAACAAACAAAAAAACACCATAAGCTACAGACACCAGCAAAAAAAGAGCGAAATGCAACTTTGTCTTGCCTTTGATCAAACTAATCCAAGAGAAAGTGTTTTGATTTCTTTCTTTAATGCAACACTGTAGTGTGTTTAATTTATGCGATATTTAGCTCAGAATGAAGCATATCCAATTCCTGTTGAGGGTAAAGATTGTGTTTTATGCTGACCATGTATATAAAATGATCAAAGTGAGTGAGAAGATAGATAGATAGATAGATAGATAGATAGATAGATAGATAGATAGATAGATAGAGATATATAATACGCTGCTAAACTGGTCAGCAGTAAATGAAAATTTAGAGGAGAGAAAGAATTATGAGTGTGAAGATTCCATTGCAGCTTTATTGTTTTAACACTCAATTTCAGTAGTTGTCTCATAGGTTTCATTGTATTATTATCATCTTTTCATGATTTCAATTATTATAATTTTAAAGTAACATATTTTAGAGCTATGATAGTTTATAGTTTTATAATTTTCTTATCTTGTAGGTTATCATACATAGGCATTATTACATTCTTTGCCTCCTCACCCCCCACTGTTGTATCCTGTGTAGCTGACTCTCTGTGGCTGATTCCCTTTTCCCGCAAGATTTCTCCTCCTACTTTCATATCTTTTATAATCCATTACAATATTTTTTTCTCATCCTACAAGATCTGTTCCTCCCCTCTTCTTGCCTGTGTTTTACTTTAAACACACTCATTCACACACATGTGCTTACATATGCACATAGAAAGATACAGATTTATACACACATATACACACATATTTTTTGTTGGGAAGTTGTTTTTTATGAATTTTGAGATTTTCATACTTGTGTGGTGTATTTATATTATTTCTACCCAATCCTCTCAAGATTATGACCCCTTTTAAAAAATTATTATTGGTACATATGGATCTATAAATACCACCTGCTGAATTTGTGAGTATTGCTAATAAGTGAATGTGATTAGGGCCGACCATTTGGGACTGGGTAAGCTATGAAGGGATAATCCCTGGAGAAGACTAATTCTTCTCCTTTAGCCCTTCTAGGGGTAGTGTTAATGGGATTTCTCCACCATGCTGGCATGCCAACTGATATTGCCTTACTGATATTATATTATGCAGGTCTTGTTTAGGTGACCATATTTTTATAATTTCATGGGCACAGCTACCTGTCACATATAGAAGACATGATCTTTCAGCAGATGTCCTGTTTCTCTGGCTCAGTTCTTCCAGTTCCTATGTCTAAAGTATATGATGTCTTTAGCAATAAGGTCTTACCTTCAAATTCTGGAAGGCTGCCAATGACGGTAGGCATATATTTGGAGGGAAATGTTTTGAACTCTCCTGAACAATAGCTCAGAGGGAGTTTTCTCATGCCAGGCACTGGAGGAGTTTCTGTTAGGTAATCTCTGGCTCCTGGGAACATTATCACCCAAAGTGGAATAACCTCATTTAAATCATTTCTATATGCACATATGCATTTATATGTATATTATACACATACTTTAAGGGAACATAAAACAATGTTTTCCTGTCATTTTCAAAGTTCCTTAGTGTTCTTTATCTGTCCTCAGCCTCTGTCCTTTACTTGGCCCTGCATTCCTCTTCCTCAGATAAAGGACTTCCCGAATTTTTCCCATTTATCTTTTCATAGCACCTGTGCCCTACTTTCTTCGGATCTAGAACTCTTTCTCCTGTGACAGAAGATGGCATTTGTTTTTCCGAGTTTGACCTCTTTTGTTTAACTTTATGATGGCTAGTTATATCCACTGTCATGCAAACATTATGATCCTATTTTTCTTAGTGGCTGCATAAAATCACTGTATATAAGTACCATATTTTACATATTTACTTATTTGTTGATGAACACCTAAGCTGGTTCAGCATCCTGGCTGTTGGGAACAGTCCAGCAATAAACATGGGTGTGCAATTATATCTGTGATATGTTGGCATAGAGTTATTCAAGTACATACAAAAGAGGAATATAGCTCATTAGTACAGTAGTTCTGTTTTGGGGGTTTTGAATGGCAGGAGATGGAATCTCTAAGCAGTTTGTATTTCCCTAATAGCTAATGATATATGATGCCCTTTGAATTATTGGTTGAATGTGGTTCATTTTTTCAAAGTTGTCTTTTAGTTTTTAACTCATTTATTGGTTGCATAGTTTCTTTTATTTATTCTTTAAGAATCTCATATATGACTATTATAATTTCATATTTTCCCTGCTCTCTTTTCTCCTTCCATCTCCTCTGGAATATCCTTATCCCTTCTCAAAATTATTGCCTCTTCTTATTCTTTATTATTATTACATATGTGCATGCATATAAATTTTGAAATACAATCTGCTCAGTTCATTTAATGTTGCTTATATGTATAGGATTTATATTAGAATTATTTAGTTTAGTTTGTATGTATATGAGATTGGATAACCTTTCAGGGTCTCATCCCTGAATAAGAAGTAATCTCCTTCTCGTAGCAGCCACTAATTACCTGTAGCCCTTTATTCAGGAGTGTGGTATTGTGGTGATTTTCCCGTCATGTTGATTTGATAATTCATGTTTAACATTTCATTTTTTAGAATTATACTTAGGAGTAGATTTTATTTATTATATTTTATGTATTAATACGTGTATGTGCGATGTATGCAGGTATATGCATGCCCGTGGAAGCCAAAGGACAACCTTGGAAAATCTGTTTTCAATTTCTACCAAGAGCCCCAGGTATCTAACTCAAGGCATTATACTTATGGGGAAAACATTTTTGACCAGCAGTGCCATCTTGCTGGCACTCTTTATTTATCCAAGATATTAATCTCCTGTCCAATGCATGCAGTGCTCAAACATGTATTTCTTCCATTCCATAGGTGTACGATAATTGAAAGTGATTGTTTGCAGAAAGAAGAAATGTCAATTGCAGCCAGTGCTGCTAAGGGCCCAAACTTGCAAAGTTTATAGAGTCTTTTAGTGGTAGAATCTGCCATATTATTTTGAATTGAAATTTAGTTTTGAAAATTTAATTCCAGTGATCTAATCCACTGCCTTGTCCATACAGACACATTTTCTCTCACCAGATAACCCCAAAACCCTGTTCTCATTATATTCTTCACAGTAGTTTGGGTGGACTAGTAGAATGGTGTTTACAAAGAGATGAAAATTAAAGAAGAGACAGAACTACAAAGATTCATTAATTCCAAAGGAACATGGGTTCCTTTTATTTAAATTTTATTTGCTTTGTATTCCTTGTTTGGTTTTTTGTTTCTATGACAGGGTCTGATGTGTCCCCAAGTTGACCTCTAACTCACTATATCACGAAGAATGATCCTGCATTCCTGATATGCACATCTTCATCTCCCAAGTGCTTGGATTACAGTGGCATGCCAGTGTCCTGTCTCAAACTCCATGCTAGTATGGCCTGAACATTGTTCATAAGCCATCCTAGCATGCATAGATTTATCATACATGCTGTGTATACAACTGTCACACTCAGCAAGCACTGGAAACAGTCCCTCTGTAGATGCAACCAGAGCATGACAAGTCTTTCTGGTTACACATTTGACACTTTCTAGCAGCTTTGACTACTTGGGGCTAGAGGTCACCTCACATAAATGAGAAGCAAATAAAGATTGCAGGTTCCTAAGAGTAAAGAATGAAAGAGTTTGTAATTGTTGACTCACATTAAAGGGCTAGACCAACAGTTTTCAGTATACGGTTTGAAATCTCTTTGGGTGTCACACACTAGACAACCTGTACATCAAATAATCACATTAGGATTCATAATAGTAGCAAAACTACTGTTATGAAGTAGCAACAAAATAATTTTATGATTAGGGGTCACCACAGTATGAGGAGTAGTATTAAAGGGTCACAGCATCAGGAAAATTGAGAACCGCTGGGCTAGACAGAAAGGAAGGAATCTAAAAGTTAGTGTGAGACAGCAGAAGAACAAGAAAAGTAAACTAGTGTTAAAAGTAAAGTCTTCCTCAATTTGCAGTTATTCAGCCATGAGAACACATTTAATACTTCCTTTGCCTTCAATAAATATAATCACAATTAAAAACACATTATCTGTGCATAGCACATTGTCAAACTACATGGTCTCTTCAGCAAGCAGCCAAGCTTAAGTATTTAACTAAATTCTTGACAAAAAAATGTTAATCCTCTGGCAACAGTGTCTGGGAAATACTATTCTCAAAGTGAAGGCAGAAATAAATTATCACAAAGGAAGGTGCAATCCTAACATCATACTAACATGCAAAGATGAGAAACACATACACAATGCTAGTAATTAAAATGAGATTTAGTGGGCGATCTGCTCTTAATAGAGACACCAGAAGTAGAAAATAATAACACAAGATGACTAGTTACTTTTGAATTTAAAATAAACAGCACATGTTTGGCGAGGTCATTTCTAATTGAATGGAAAAAATTTAAAAATAAAAAGGTACACTGTTTGCTGCAGTTAAGACCAAAATTCTCACCAGGTCACATAGCGTACATGTACGCGTGCACACACACAAACACAAAAAAATAAAAACAAACAAACAAAGCCTTTCCATCATATTTACTTGGGCATTAGTATCTTGCACCAAAGCAAGCATAGGACTCACAATTGCAGTCTAATATGGCCAGTGTGTACTTGTTGTAAAACTGCAGGTCGAATTGTCTTGCAATTCTCATAATGGAAGACAAAAAAACTAAGAAACTTGGTAAAACAGTGAATATCAAGTGGTTAGTGGCTGTTTCTTAGATGTTTATATTAGTTGGAATTACAACACTCCAAATTTTAAATCAAATACTATAACATAAAAATCTGTGCAGTTCACACGCCAGAGCACAAAGTTAAGATTCACTGTCAAAGTTATTAAAAGCCATGCAGAAGAGTCGACAAAAGTAGGTACCATCATTATCTATCTATAAATGGTCCCTGTCCCCTTTCTGTAACCTAGGCTCAGTTATATACTACTGTATGTGACAGTTGTATATATCCAAATGACTTGATAATTGTGTTTCGGGGGGAGAGAGACACAGACACAGTGAGAGACAGACACAACAGAAGGAGATGGGAGAGAAAGAGGCACAGCGAGGGGCAGAAAGACACACACATCCACACAGAGACACACACAGAGATACATGCACACACACACAGAGACATATAGAGACACAGGGGAAGACACACACACAGACAAATACACAGAGAAAGACACACACACATACATGCAGAGAGTGTGGAGTGAAAGGGACTACTGGAGCGGGAAACCAACCAGTCACTGAGTACCCTGATTCTGAACCCAGAATCAAAGAAACACCTTGTATTTGAGACCTGGACCAGGGAGAGAAACATCTTTATCCCTGAACCCAGGAATAAAGACATGTGCCCTAGCTCTGAAAGGAGTGTCAAAGAAATACACTTTGACCCTAGAATCAGAGACAGTGATAGAAATATGCCCTGGTCCTAAGATTAGAGTCAAAAAACTAAAAAGGACCAGTGAAAGAAACACAGTTTGGCCATGAAGTTAGAGCCATCTCTGCCCCTGATCAATCCCTGAGCAGGGAAAAACTGACCAATCCCCCTTCTCCCTGGGAAAACTCTGCCCCTAAGAAGCCCTATATAAGCCTCTCCACTCCTTCAGTTTAGGGCTGCCTTTAATCCCTCCATGGCAGATCCAGTCACTCTCCTGGATTCCTCCTTCCCAAGTAAATCTCTTTCTCAAAAGAGTCTTGGATGAGGACCTTCATTCATAGGAGCAGAGCAGAAGAACCTGGCTGGGATGTTCTTCTGAATCTTAGGAGACTGAGCTGAAAAGCCTTGCTGAGATGCTCCCTAGGGGGCCTCAGCAAGGCAAAGCAGAACAGAAGAACCTTGCTAGGACTCTCCTTAAGGGGGGCTAAGCAAGGCCAGTGCGCGCGGGGGTGGGGGGGGTAACAAATTTTCAAGGAGCCAGGGGAGATTACTGCTTTTCTGCAGGGGGCTTTCCTTTAGCACAGTGTTAGCAGAAGAAACATCTTGGGCCAGAGAAGAGGCAGAAAGCTTTGCTAGGACCCTCGCATAAGGGAACAGAGCAGAAGTTAGCTGTAGCAGCTCTCTGATATGAGCAGGATCCCTATATCCTGCGGGGAGTCTATCTCCCCCTGCACCTCAACTTCAGGTAGCCTGGTTTCCTGATAATCAAAACACCTTTTCCTCCAGCACTGAGCTGTCCTGTTGCAGCTCCAGCCTCTAGAGGCTCTTGATAGCCTGGCTTCCCGACAAGTCAGGATATCCCAACACCACTACTGTACCACATTCCCCTACAGAGAGACACACACACAGTGACAACACACAGAAAAAGACATATGGAGAGATACACACACAAAGAGAGACATGCATACACAGAGAGACACACAGACAGAAAGACATCAGTGAAACAAAAAGACATGGCAGAGAGAGACATGGAGAGAGAAATGTAGAGAAAGACACACACAGAGAGACACAGAGGTGAGAGAGACACAGAGGAGATACAGAGACACAGGAAACAGTAGAGAGACACAGAGGAGAGACAGAGAAAAATTAGACACAGAGAGACAGAGACAAGGGAAAACACACAGACACTCAAGACAGAGAAGTAGAGGCAGGGAGAAGGCAGAGATTAAACAGAGATGGAGAAACATACACAGAGATAGAAACAAACAGAGACTGAGACAGAGACAGGAAAAGTAGAGGACACATATTTTTAGAGTACAAGTGTGTGCCATAAAATGGAGGGCTGAGTTATATTAAGATTTAATTTATTGGTTACAAGAACTTTATTTGAGCTGAATGTCCTTTATTCAGACTGGCAACCCTAGTACTTAGGCTGCTCACTGACCTGGTTTTCAATCTGAGTTAAACATTCATATTCCTTCTGGTTTTCACTTAATTTCATTTTAAATTGTCGGTCACACTGCTCTCCTTTTTCATGTTTTATATACCTTTTAGAGTAGTACGAAATTGGATGTTGTTTCATTTCTCTGAAACCTTGCATTTTAAACTAATTACTTTTGTCAATGTAAAACACAAGTCTTTCTCCAAAGGAAGAGTTTATTAGGAGCTAAATATGAGTGTCAATCAATGCTTGGGGAAATGGGTCAGGGGTAACTCTCAAGAGTGTGCTATTATATTTTCTTTCATTGGTACTTATAAAAAACAATCATAAATAAAAACATTTACCAAGAAGGCAGGCTACAATAGAACATCTAAATATGTTACATTTATACTAAAAACCTACAGACAGTTTGACCTTAGCTGAGGAGAACAATGTGATCTTAGGATGGAATGATCCTATGCTGCAAGTGGAAAGAGAAATGATCTGAGGTGATCTTTAGTCCCTTTATTAGCCATTTGCTTTCAGGCTCTGTGTCCAACTTTAACATTATTTGGTAAAGTGGGTGAACTTTTAATTCGTCACTCAACATAGAAGACCTACAGCTCCCACCAACCCTAAAGCCAAGAATGCTTTCGAATTGCACCTGAGATGCACAGGGGAGGGTTCACAAAAGGAAAGTCACTTTTCTCCAATAGTGTCTCACTATGTATACAAAATATTCTCAGCAGCAGGCTCCTGTCCAGAAGGAGATGGTCAACAATAACAATAAAACATACAAACAATGATATTTTGGGAGCTTTTTGTCTTACAATGCTTTTTCTAGACTTTTCTTAACCATACAGACATTTTGCCTATAAATTCTAGCTTCTGGTTTTGTTTTTATGAATTTTCTGTGTGCGCAAATATGTGTCTCAGTATCTGCATGAGTTTCTTCAACTTTTTCTTCAGCTCTTTATTTTCTGTTTGTTTGGTTTATTTATTTTTCTTTTAATATTTTATAATGCATATTTGTATTTTAATGAGAGAGACAGAAAGAAAGGGTGTGGATTTGGGTGGGTAGGGAAGTGTGGAGGGTCTGGAAGGCGATGATATCAAAAAATCATAATCAAAATCTCTTTTCAATAAAAAAGGAGAAAACAAATTTGAAAATAAGAATAAAATGCCAGAAAATCCAAAAGATAAATTACCAAAACAAACAAACAAAAAAGGAGTCAATTTTTAGCATTAAAGTAGCTCATCATAGCACATTGCTACACCCACAGAACAGAGTATCACTCAACCCTCATCAGAGAAGTTACTTGCAGTAGATGGAAATCAACAAAAAACTGACAATGGAAAATGTGCAGAGAGTAAGCAACTTAGAAGCACTCATCCCTAAATGAAGTGTGTTTTTAAAACCCCTCCCTTGAAGGCTCAGGAATGTATACTGAGGTGGGGGGCGTGGCAGGAAGATTTTAAGAGCCAAGTTGGTGGATGCCCCCAGACAAAACAGGGCTGATACACATATGAACTCACAGAGACTGTGACAACATTCACAAAACCTATACAAGTTCAACCAGATACAATCAAGCATTGAGAAGGGGAAGTAGACACAAAGTCCTACCCTCAACCAAGAAGCTGTTTGGAATTGATACCTGTGGAGAGAGGTAAAACCACTTTTTCCCAGTGGATTGTTACTAGGTGTATCAATCACACCCCAGGACAGATGCCATATCCAGAAATGAACAGCTGTCTAACACGGACACACATATATGTACACACAGGCATACACACAACATCTTAAAATATCACTTTCCTTAAAACTTTGAGTTTTCTACTGCACTCAAACTCCTCTTAGTTATTAATTATGTAAAATAAACTCTTAGTGATTTTATTCCCCTGAACTGCCCTATTAACATTTTAAAGTTGGGTTGTTTATGTCATATGCAGTACAATTTGTCTCCTTGCTGTAATAAAGGGCCTGCCTGATAAAAGCAAAGTGAGGAAGCAAGACTTGATTTTGGCTCATAGTTCATTGGTATGCCCATTATCAAAGAAGTCACAGAGGCAAGACTTTTAGGCATCTCACCCCATTACATCCACAAGGAAGCAGAAGAAAGAATGCTCTACTAATTTTCTCCTCTTTCTACAGTCCAGGGTATCAAACTGTGGTACTGCCCACAATTAAGAAAGGTCTTCTCACATCAGTTAACCTAGTCTAGATTACTTTTCATAGGCACTGCCTGATGGCAAGCTAATATAGGGAGTTCTTCCAAGACATGCCTAAAAGACTTGTTTTCAAGGTAATTTTAAATTCTATCATGTTGGCCATTTAAATAATCACACTTAACTAACATAAAACATTATATTATTTTCAAATTAGTTGGGTAAACATCCTTTTGCTTACCAAAGCCTAGGTGACACCATTCTCCCCATTATCTCTAAAATTACATGCCTTTGGGAGAAAAGTTGATAGAATCCACTATTAATGCTGCTTTTGTCTTATCACAATCACATAGTGGAAGGAAAAAAAAAGCTTCCTGAGAGAAGGATATGAAAGGTGGGACAAGACTGGGAGTTCAATGTCATAACCAGATCAGAACCGGAAGACTTGTGTAGGATGGGGCTCATAGTCATAGCCTCTAAGTTGATCTTGGAATCAAACAGAGCCTGTTACAAAACTTTAGAGTTTACTGTCAGCCCTAGGAATCCAAAAGCAATAAGCCAATTAAAGAGGTGACTAATGAGAAAAACACACCAAGGAGACTTAATCAAAGTGACATGCTAGAAAGAGAAACAGAGTGTAGTACCATGAACCTCAAGTCATTTTCTAAGCTGATATGAACTTTAGTTTTAACAGAAGAAGAAGTGTGCATAAGTAAGCCATCTGGTCACAGCATGGCCTAGTTCATCATTGTCTCAGCCTCAGTGGCTCTCCGAAGTCCTTATTTCTTAAGGGGACACCCTGAGTCCTCTAAGATAATTATTTCTGCTCCAGCATATAGTCTTGCTGTGGTAGAAAATTTCATTTTGGCAGAGGGGGTCATTTCTGTGAGACTCACAATTGAATAGGATTAGTTTTGATCTTGTTGTTAATCAGTCCTCTTGCAGCTCAAATCCAAGATGAGGGCTAGCTTAGGTTCCTAGGGAGGTGGGGGAGGTCTGCAATGAGAGGGAAAGAAGGGAAGAAACAAAGAAAGGGAGTAAAATTGAGGGAAAAATGATTTGAGATTAAATATTTAGGCAAAAACAGTTTTGAAATTAAATATCTAGACAGTTTTGGATTTCCTATCAGACACACACACACACACACACACACACACACACACACACAATGTTTAGAAAAGAACATTATCAGTGTGATAGGCCAACTTTTGATGAAACCATCCTTATCATGAACCATAGTTTTAATTAAATTGGCAAAGCTAGGAAGAGCTGGCTAATACCAGAACTATAACAGCAGAAACACTGATGGAGAGTACTGAATGGAATGAATGAATGAAAGGGGACTGCGAATATGCTCTGTCCTTCAAGAAATGGAAGACAGAACCGAAGGATGATTAGAAACTATTGGCAATACTGCCTTGGTTTCAGCAGGGCAGATGGGCATTCTGCAGAAATTCTGGAGATGATCTGCTTTGTATTGTAGGTCAGGGCTACATAAGAGATTTCAGGAGTAGGCATTTCCTCACCTTGAATGATGAGGGTAAGCCTCAACAATGTCGATGATGCCACCCTGAAATATTGAGAAGCCCTTTTATCAAGCCTCAAAAATCTCAGAGGAACCTGCATGGGACCAAGCTGGATCCACTGAATGTGGGGGACAGTTGTGAGGCTTGGGTGGTCTGTGGGGCCATTGGCAGTAGGACTAGGATTTATCCCTACTGCTTCATCTGGCATATTGGAACACATTCTTTTTGGAGGGATACCTTGCTCAGCCTAGACAAGGGTTTGAGGGTCTTGGTCCTGCCTCAAAGGATGTGTCAGATTTTGTTGATTCCCCATTGGGGAGCCTTGCCATTTCTGGGGAGTAGATGAGGGAGGGGGAGGGAGTGGGAGCAGGGAAGGCTGTGTAGAATGAGAAAAGATTGTATTAAATTAATAAGCATGCTTCTCTCCCAAGCAAAGGCAGGTACCCTCTTGTGTCTCCTCCCCCCCAAAAAATCTCTTGCGTGATGTTTCTTGTGCAGTGTGACTCTGCAACTCTGTCTTCTGACTGCCGGAATACCTTTCCCTTCAGATATATAATAATTTCATAAGGGAAGACCAGGGATGTTTATGGAAACAAGACTGAGCCAGCAACTTAGGCTGGAGCAGGCCTGAGACAGTGAACGCCTGATGGGGAAACTCTATCAACCAATCACATCTAATTAGGGTGTGGCTACCTGGGGTCCAGGTAGCAAAACTGGGAGGACCCAGGTGCCCACTCTCTCTGTGTGGTGCCTGCCGGACAGAGAGGATGTTGGACCTCCCACTCTTGTAGCGTGAGTTTCCCCTTTTTAACCATTAAAATATAACTGTTCTTCTTGAGCTGGCTTGGTTATTTATTTTACTGACCTAATCCGCAACACTTGGTGTCCAACATGGGACTTTTAGAGCCTCTTGCTGCGTGCTTCCCCCACTCGGCGCTGCGTTCATTTGGGCTTAGTTGGCCAACTTGCACCCAACTCCATGCTCCATAGCCATGTCTCTACACGGTCCTCATCCCACGCCTGACACCACTGCATGAGCCTCATAGCCGCAGCATCACTGCTCACTCCCCGCTCGGCTTCTCCCACGCACCGCTCATGCTGCAGGCTTTGGGTTCAGCCAAAACTGCCGCACCGCACCTATTAAACAGCCAAAGACATTCACAGAACACACAGTCTTTGATTAAATAATAATAATAATAACTTCTTAATTTGAGTATTTTTCAGTATTTCCTTTAAATTCAGCCATCTAAAACCAAGCACATGGATTCAGGTGCACCGTGCCACCTACTGGCAGCAACAGTTATTGCACTTAGAGGACGTCCCCTCTCCCAGCAGTTTGCTCTCAGGCTTAGGGACATCATTTAGGGGTTTATTATAATTGGTATATGGTTGAAGGTTGGGGGAGGAATTTTATAGGCTCAAAAATCTTTTTAACAAAAAAAGGAGGGATAATTGGATGATGGGATAGTAGATTGATATTTGTGAGCTATTGTTTTTAGACAATTATATTGGTATAGATTCTTGTATATTGATATAAAGTTAAATTATATTAAATATTGTATGCATGTATGCTTCTACCTCTGTTTAAAATATTGTTTATGTATTGGTATATATATTTACCATACTATAGTATTCATTACTACCTCTGATCAAGATACTTATATATTATTTACATTTAAAGGTCATTGTCCTCATTTGTTGCACAGTTGTTTATTGTCCTAGTCTTTAAATTAGATAGGTATTGAGAATTATAGGTCAATAGTCATCTATGTTTGTCATATTTATAATTAGACTAATCAGGTTCTCTAGATACATAGAGATTATATTAGTATAGATAGATATTCTTCATCCTCTTCAAAGAGCTGTAAAAAATGGCCTTTAATCTAATTTAGAGTTCTGTGGTAGTGAGACACAATCACTCCTGGCAATACCAATCTATTCCCGAGAGAATGTTGAACACCAAAGACACTCCACCTGGAGCCTTTCATCTTGACAAAGCTGGCCTTTGGGCAAAGAAATGCCCATACCTCAACCACTGACAGAAATACAGAGTATCCATAAATGGATAAAACAGAACTCTCATATCCTGCCAAGATAGGATAAGATAGTTTAAAAATGTTTCTTGCCTTTAAAAATGGTATGTCAGTTATGTTAGACCTTAGCCAAAGTTGGTTGCTTCAACACTGCAAATGAGACTTTGGGTGATTGCCCAGGTAGTCAGTTGTCTCTGTCATTTGTTGCACACTTTGAAAGTTTCTCAATTGCACTTCCTGTTCACTCAAGTAATATGGTTTCCCTTCTTATATCTTTGATGGAGTTAAAGATAAAATAATTGTAATTACCTTCCTCATGATTTAGCCAAGCTTAATTTCAATGCAATAGACTCCTTAAAATAAAATGTTTAGTAAAACATTTGTTATGTGTTCCTTGCTTAATATTGTTTATTGCTTGTAATTTTATATTTTGTATCTGTTCCTATTGTATATAGCTCTGTTGGGTTTGGATTGGTCTTGTTTAGACAAAAGGGGGAGATGACGGGGAAACTCTATCAACCAAACACATCTAGTTAGGGTGTGGACAGATAGGACGCCAGACATCCCACTCTTGTAGCATGAATTTCCCCTTTTTAACCATTAAAATATAACTGTTCTTCTTGAGCTGGCTTGGTTGTTTATCGTACCGACCTAATCCACAACAAACTCCACAGGAGCAGGTAAAGGGGAGCAACCACTGAGGAAGTGGGCCTGAGCCAGAGATGTCTGCAGGTCTGGGCATGAGTCTTGGACCTATGAGGGAGTTGGCCTGAGCCAGGACCTCAGTGGGTCTGGGCATGAGTTTGGGACCTCCAACAAACTAGGCCTGAGCCAGGAACTCTGTGGGTCTGGGTGTGAGTTTGGGACTTCCCAGGGAGTAGGCAGGAACCAGACCTCTGTGGGATTTGGCATGAGTCTGTGACCTCTGAGAGACTAGACCTGAGCCAGGACCTCTGTGGGTCTGGGCACACCTGGGTCTAGGACCTACAAGGGAGTAGATTTGAGCCAGAGACATTTGTGGGAACAACCCCAAGCCAGGAACCTTTGCAGAAGTGGGTCCAGATGAGGGATACTTACAGAAACAGGACTAAACCAGCACTTTGGGAGGAGCAGACCTGAACAGCAAACTTCACAGGAGCAGGGCAAAGCCCGGGAGTGCCAAGGGATCTCCAGGAACACAGAGTGACCAATGGGGTGAGAAAGCCTTGGCTGAGACTTGGATCTACTGACAACTGGAAGATTGATCACCAGAGTCACAGATAATCCCAACTACACCAATCAGAGGAAAACATGAGTAGACAAGATAAGAACACAAGCAACATCACAAAGAGCAACAAGAAACCAGTGACCAAAAAACTAGTGACCAAAAACATCAAGATTTGAATAACCAAATATAGATGAATCAGAAGAAAATGGCCTAAAAATAACTTTAGGAGAATGTTGGAGGCCCTTAAGAGGAAATGAAAAATTCTCTCAAAGAAACAGAGGAAAAGACAAGCAAAAAACTGGAAGACATCAAGAAATTCCTTAAAGAAAATGAAAAAAAAAGCAATCAGACATATGAAAGAAATTATTCAAGACTTAAAATCTGAAATAGAGACAATAAAGAAAACACAAGCCAAGGGAATTATAGGAACAGAAATCATGAGAAAACAACCAAGAACCACAAATTCAAGCATAAACAAGAGACTACAAGAGATGGAAAAGAGAATCTCAATTGCTGAGGATACACTAGAGGAAATAGACTCATCAGTTAAAGAAAACATTAAATCTAACAAAAGCTTGACAGAAAATATCCAGGAAATATGGGACATCATGAAAAGACCAAACCTAAGAATACTAGGTATAAAAGAAGGAGAAATGGTTCAACTCAAAGGCACAGAAAATATATTTAACAAAATCATAGAAAAAAAACTTTCCTAACCTAAAGAAAGATATGCCTATGGAGATACAAGAAGCTTACAGAACACTAAACAGACTGGATTAAAAAAAAAGTCTCCTCACCAAATAATAACCAAAATGCCAAACATACAGAATATAGAAATGATATTAAGAGCTACAAAGGAAAAAAGATAAAGTAACATATAAAGGCAGACCTATCAGAATTATACCTGACTTCTCAATGGTGACAATGAAAGTAAGAAGGCCCTTGTCAACTGTTATACAGACATTATGAGTCCAGTCTACTATACCCAGCAAAACTTTCAATCACAATATAAGGGCAAAACAAGATTTAACCAGTACCTAGCAACAAATCCAGCCATATATACAAAGTACTAGAAGAAAAACTTTAACCCAAGGAAGTTGGCTACATAAACAAAA